>WSFP011216202.1:0-64645 GCA_009831015.1 Picea engelmannii | reverse complement strand
AAACATCTATCCATTACATTTAAGCTTTTTTAAATTTTCATGTAGGTAATCTGGTTATATGATATCATAGTGGGAGGAATCATATAGAACTTATATTTCACGTCTATAAGATAATAGTCACATATAGTTATGATACCATAGAAAGTGTGAATCATATTAACATATATCAAATATGAATTAGTGATCACCATTAACACAATGAATCCAACCATGAAAAGACCATGTATCATTAGCAAACCAAAGAAACTATGCACAAATGGAAAAAGATCCATCGTTCCAAGTTCAATGCACATTCAGAGGATACCCTATAGTTCCTAATGGGTGGATCCATCGTTCCAACTTCAATGCACATTCAGAGGATACCCTATAGTTCCTAATGGGTGGTCTACGTTGAATGATCGCAATCCAAGGTAATATTAAACATTCTGAGGCCTCTAAAAGATTTTGAAAATTTTGATTAGGTATCCTCATTGCAACTTAATGACCATATGTATATTTGATGATTTTTAAGGTTAATATTTGGCAAATTTTTAAGTATCCATGATTTTTAAGATTCATGATTTTTAAGATTAATATTAGGTAAATTTTTAAGGATTCATACTTATATTAAAATGTAGAAACCTTGATGAAACTCATTATTTTTTAAATTTCAACTATATAATGTTTGGTGATAAAATGTAGAAACCTTGATGAAACTCATTATTTTTTAAATTCTAACTATATAATGTTTGGTGATAAAAGTATTAAAATTTCTAAAACTTTGATATAGATTCTAGAATTTTGTGGAAATTTTTAGAGTAAAATACCTGTATCATATAGAATTTGAGAGAATCATTTTAGAATAAAATGGAAATTGGATAATTATTTTTTGTGAAAAAAAAATGAAAAATTAACCCATGGATGAAATTTAACACCTCAAATTTACCATAATCAACATCTATGAAACAAATAAACATATTTTATCTAGAATTTAAAATGTTGAGTTTCATAAAATAGAATAAACGTGACTAGAGAAATTCAATATTCGGAAAATTATAGTAATAAAGCTTAGATAAATTCAATCATGAGAGTGACTTGGGAACAAGAAATCATACTCGTCATTGGAAAAGGTAAGAAATGAGTAGAGCTACGATAATGTTTTGAAATGGGAAAATGAAATGGATTAGGAAGAAGAATTGGGAAACCTAAATAGTACTATTAATGATTCAACATTTATAGGTTGAATATTATGAACCTTTGTATTATTCTTCCTCTATTTTATTATGTAAACTTGTCATTTCATACACTAAGAATCCATGTTAGAGTTAAAGTAGCGTATCTATGTAAGTAAGTAAAGTAGGAAACACTATTTTATCTCTCTTTAACTATACACAAATATTCTTGGGTAGTTGTGCAATAAATTCAATGCACCTAGATTGACTCAAGAAAAAACATTTCTAGAAAGTTTTCTTATGTATTTAAATAGAAAAATAACAACTAAACTTGATGCCAAACATTTTAATTTGAAGAAAAGGAAATAGGAAATCTATACTAGAAGTTCAGCTCAAGCTTATGAAAATCAACAACAATGTGAAATATTTGTTTTATTATATTTTTTTTTAACAAAAAGAGAGACTATGTTACCTCATGTCTTCAAAAAGTAATATTTGTCAAAAGATTTTCTGCCATAGATGTGGAAACCATAATAGGTGGCACTATGCATATTAAAAATGCTTGTCTGTGAACTTTAAAATACCTTCCACTTGTTTTTCCATGAACATGGAAACCAGAACAAGTGGTCTGGATTAGATTTTCTTGGTAGCTAAAAAGCAAAAAACTAAAACCAGAAAATTGACAGTAGGAAATTTAAACATTGAGAAAACACGGGAATCCATCCTGGATAACCATGACGGCATAAGGCTGGCAACAAGTTGGGCAACGATTCTTTGCAGACCCTCCTAATAGAGAATTAAACAGGAAATCCATGTGCTTGCTTAGGAGGCTCTGTTGATACATTTGTTCCGTAAGGTCCCTCCTCATCTCAAAAATGAGGTCTAAGTGTTTTGTCTTGAGCCTGCACATTGTGGGAGAGGTATGGTTATCTAGTACCTGTTGCATTGGTGCCTTGGGTGTGTTATGTCCTTCTTGCTCATGCCAGAATTCACCCCAATTGATTTTTGGGTCTACTGTGTTGTGGTCAACATAATGTTTGCAACAATACATTAGTCATGGAGGAAGTTAGTCTTCTATCGTACAACCCGTCATGACCATCTCCTCGGTGCATGCCTATGTCGTCCAATCATCGCCAGCTTTCTGCATCGTCCTTTCACCGCTAACTTCCTGCAAGTCTTGAGGAATCTTCGCCCAGTGAGGAGGAATTTCCACTTCCACTATGAAACCTCTGTAATTGGGCTCTAGGTTGGGCAATTGAGGCTTTTCCTAGGTTTCCATGTTCCAGTTCTGATCAGAGTATGGAGAAAGGGATAGATTGCTTCTTGGAAAGGGATGGAGAGCTATCGGTCCAGTGCAGCAGTGCCTTCCTTCTTGGCTATAGTAGTTTGGCCCGCGTTTAGGCTTGCCTCTTTCACGGGGCATATCAAAACTAGCCCTGAGGGGAGAGGAGTGCTTGATGGATAAATGGAAGAAGCTAGGGAGAGAAGGAATGAAAAGAGAAGAGGCCCGGGAGAGACAAATCAAGTTATCCAAGGGAGAATGAGAGACTGAGGGTGGAAAACAGAGATAAAACCAGAAATGTGGAGATCCATGCGTGATAATGAGTGAGGTGATCGAAATGGAGGCCATGAATGATGAAGTGTTGGGGGAAGAGGTCATCATACCAGTTCACATAAGCCGGATGTGAACTGCCATTAGAGTTGTTGGACTGTCCCAGTAATCTATGCTCTTCTCTGCGTAAATGCAAGGCATGTCAAATGAGTTGGGGAGGGTGTTGGCAGCGAGGGTATTTAACTACCTCTGCTGCTAGCGCACCATGTGGCATGAGATCTCTAGGTGGCACCCCATCCGGGGGGAAATATTTATTTTATTAGATTATGTTTTATAATTTTTTTTAATTAAAATTGGATTACATGCACAAATAAAAGGCTATATTTCTATTCATTGAGTTTTCCATAATCTTGAAACATTAATGTTTAAACCATATATTTAGAAAATAATTTTTTTATATTATAATATTGCACAATTAACAACAATGTTATATTAATTTCTTGTAGAAATTATAAATATAAATTAGGACATATAAAATGTGTAAAAAATGAAACTCCTCCCTATATTTAAGAGGCTATACTGCAATACTTTATATATTTAAATAAAAATGACTTCCATAAAAAATAAAAATTGTCTTGTTCTTTAAGTGAAAAAAAAATTGAAATTCAAAACATAAAACATAATACTAGAAAGTTCATTTATTGAAATTATATAAAGACCCATTCCTTGTAGGCTTAAAGATGTTCATGTCATTGTAAGTATCACCTATTTATACAAAAGACTTATCAAATCTCTAAATTTGTGGCCCGAGTTACTTTAACTTGGTGCATTGTTTAGACTTTAAAGTAGCATACCTAATGCGTTTTGTGAGAGAAATACTAGTTGAACATATATTCTCTATGTATTGTTTGCGAGACTTGGACTTACATGCTTTCAAGTCCTTTGGTGTGATTCTTGTCCTTTTAACCATAACATAAGCATTCATCTTTTTTTTCTTCTGTAAAAGTTACAACACTAAATTAATAAATATCGAAATTAATATTGCTATAATGAAAACATGGGTGTAGTGTATAGAACTTGCCTCTCCTAAGTTTTATTCAAGTGTAGGTGAATGCTGTACTGGTTGAAGATAATGTGAGTTAGCATTTCCAACTTCAATTCCACCATTGTTTGTGTGCAAAGGGGATTTGGGAGATGTATATGTTTTATTCTAAACATAAAATTATAAGAAGATATAAGTATGCAACTCAAAGAGAATGAAGACGAAAGCACCCAGAAAATTACATTTCAATGAGCATGTACCTAATCTTTTGATGACTAATATTATGTAGTTAGAGATAGCATAAAGAAAAGACTTACTTCTCTTGAACTTCCTCGAAATCAAGGGCAATGTTGTAATGGATGGGTTGACTCCTCATGAACTATTGCATGTTGCAAACTTTGTGGAGATGTATTATCTTTCTGCCTTTTATCTTGTTCTGTGGATTGAAACATTTGCAATGGTTCAAAAGATAACAACTACACAATATATATATATATATATATATATATATATATATATATATATATTACTTCCCCAAAAACTAAATGAATCCTAGGTGAAAGCAATGGTTGAGAACATGAATTTTGTTGGATTTTTGAATTACACAGCGTATGTTCACCAACCAAACCATGTGGAGATATCTATGAGAATATTTATATGAATAACAAAGTAAAATTAGTATGCATTTTATAGTTAAAATAAACAACATATAGTATTAAAATTCTTGAAAATAACTCTCTCTTATTAAAAGTTGAGAATAAAGTACTCAGGTGTGTAATTGTTGTTAATAGTCTTTTGTCAAAAGCTTACTATTGGACTATGTGCATCTGGTACCTCATTCCCTACATCCTCATAAATACTTGTCCCTTCCTACCTTTTTAGTGAAATATCAATGTGTGTCATAGTATCCTTACGTCTACGAGGTAAACTTTCCTTCCATTTGTGCATTTTTTCTTCAATTTTTTGTTTTGAAGCATCACTTAAATCATCAATTGTAGCAACATATTGCACAAAGGAATTATTGAATGGATTTATTCAATATACATTTATGTAACCAAAATTTTAGACATTTAAAAATAAATATTGTATCTTACTATTTTGCATTTTAATTGTGCATGGTGATTTTGGAGGGCGTTTGACATTTTTATTTATTTGTCGTCCTCTTGGACGTGGAGAAATTGGAGGGAGACCATGCATATTATCAAAATAGTCATTTAATCCACTTAGTTTTAAATGAGTTAATACCCCACAACAATCACCAACAAGACAATAAAATACTTCTTTCAAACCTATAGTAATAGCATCTCACTCTTGGTTATATTCATCCATTTAGTAAATTATGTGTAAGTGAATATATAGCATAATAATGTTAGAAATTAAATCAATTTATTAGAACAAATAAATAATCAAAGAAAGACTAGATTGGTATAATATGTACATAAACTTTAATGAACCAACAAGGTCTATGTAAATAGACATTAATGAACAAATAGAAAAAAGTCACATACAAAATATAAATATAAATTAAAACAAACTACATTAATTATTGTAAAACTATGAATATATATGCTAAGTTAGGTCACAAAACATGTCTAAAAACTGGATTTAATATAAAGATTACAAAATTTAAGTAAATTAATTTATAACATATAACTTATATTTCTTTAATTAATACTTGCAAAGTTTGCATGCTTTGGGCAAAGGGGTTCATAGGCATTAACACAAGATTACAAAATTTAAGTAAATTAATTTATAACATATAACTTATATTTCTTTAATTAATACTTGCAAAGTTTGCATGCTTTGGGCAAAGAGGTTCATAGGCATTAACACATCTAGTAAATTAATTTATAACATATAACTTATATTTCTTTAATTAATACTTGCAAAGTTTGCATGCTTTGGGCAAAGATGTTCATAGGCATTAACACATCTTGAGGTGAAAAAGCAAGAATGATGATGTTTATTTTAAGTGAGCGGTAATAGTCAAGGATGTAGAGGAAAGCTTTACCAAATGACATAATAATGAGATTATATGGGTGTGAACCTATATATATATATATATATATATATATTAATAAAATAATGAATTAATTTATGAGGAATTCCATTTTCAAAACAATGTTTTACTACCATTTATATATTTATTAAGGACATCCATGTTATGGACCTCTATATCCCACAATATTCCACCATACTATTAGATTATTTTTTAGCTTATCGTAATTTATGTTAATGTGCATGGGCATAAGCCTAGTTACATTGTTCCATTTTACTCATGATGACATTATTCATGAGACTTTACTAAGACTACTTAGTGATATCACTATCACTACTAAGGAATATGTATTGTGAATAATTGTATATAATTAGTGGCATTGGTATACTTTAGGTACTATTGTATTAGTCATGTCACTCCCTTTGTTGTCTGAGAAGACACATGTCAAGTTTCTATAGAAAGAGTAGGGAGGTCATGGCTAAACCATTCTACAAATAATCTAGTTTTTGTTGATACAACTACTTTAATGCCTAATATAGCAGATGATGATCCACCTGTGAAAACTTATTTCATAGGAAGAGATCATCAACCATCCTAGCTACATATGTGGGAAATAGTTGTTCTATTGATCGCTATGGGAAGCATGTCCTTCTCAGGTATCATTATCACAACGAAGAAGCCAGAAGGGAATTCGGGAGTCCACCATAACGTAAAGTTGTATCAATTGACCGGCATGAGGCATCAACTTGAGGTAGGAGATTTCAATCTCTAGCCATATAACCAAGGAATAAAAAGCAAGCATGGGTGGAAGTGCAGGCCCGATCATCCAATAGTTTCAAGTGAGACTGATCAACAATGAAGGAGAAATGTTGCATCAAAAGAGCATACGCAAGTTAATGTAGTATTGGGGCACGACAACGGTTTTAGGCCGCTACATCTCAAAGAATAAAAGGTGTCGCATGGTAAAACACAAAAAATGAAACCATTGTGTTAGGGTCACAACAACAGTGTTCCTATCCTGCAAAGATCGCACAACAACAGTATTCCTATCCTGCCAAGATCACACACCATCCAACTCACTCCCTATAGGAATGAGCATTCAACGCAACCTGGAGTCAACATGGTAGTCCATCTAGACACCTAGAAAGTTTCCACACATCCACGTTTTCATGTTGATGTCATCATGATGCCATTTCTAATTTCGCACATTTTCCAAATTGCAAAGACTCTAAACCATAAGGTACCTCCATGGATTTAAGCATATGAAATCGTTCATTGTTTGATGCATATTTTAATGATCTGATATATTTTCCAAAACTCTTGAATTCTTAATTTCTCAACATGTTATTATATCCATAGGTTGTGAGATTCACCTTAAAGATGCCTCACATGTCTATCTTGTATTTCTTCTAAATTCTCCCATTCTCAAACTAAAATCAAATATTCTAAAGCACTCATGGGCATATGCCTCTTGCCATTGAATTTCTTGGTATTGGTTCTGGTGTTTTTTGAGAGCCGATAGTTCTATTAGAGAGAGAGAGAGAGAGAAATATTTCCAATTTTGTTTTGCATAATTTATGTTGTAAATCAACATGGATTTAAATCCATTCTGGGTCTTATCCCCTAGGGTGCCTCGACAGAGTTCCCTTTATAACCCAAAACATCTCGAGGGATAAAAATATCATTTTATTTTTCTCATATATTTTATGTGATTGATGAAAAAATTGGAGCTTTGATCAACAATATAATTGAATGAAACAAATGAATTTGCAGTATTGAACCTTTGATTTTCTCTAGAGTGGATCATATAAATTTTCTCAATGATTAGTGCAACAATCCTACATGCCAAAGATATGAATGCATGATTGAAAAATTGATTATTTGTAGTGAACCCTTCATTCTTTACAATTTCTCAATGATTAGGGTAGCATGTTCTCATACAAAATTGAGTATCCATCAAAACAAATTGATTTGCAATATCAACTTTAAGGCCATATCTATATTTGGTAGGTTCGTTCTACATGGAAAAGTATTTTTTAACCTAGAACCTAAAAAGTTGGATCATTAAAGTCTCAATTTGACACAACTATGTATTTAGTGTGCCTGGTTTGAAATATCAAAAATATATTTGAGAATTAATGGATCGAGCATGTATATTTAAATGTGGGCATCAACAAATTGAGGATCACAAAATCTAAAATGGATATATAATATATTAAAATACATAGGATTCAATTGTCCCCAAAAATTTCCCTTCTCAATTAATCCATTTGAATGGATTTATCTATTGTAGTGGGATATTTCATTGAATATATCATCAATTGAGCATATTTTCAACAAATCCAAGTTTCAAGTGTTATTGGGATTCTCATCCCTTGGAAAATTTCCCTTCTCAAGTAATCCATTTGAATGGATTTATCTATTGTAGTGGGATATTTCATTGAATATATCATCAATTGAGCATGTTTTCAACAAATCTAGGTTTCAAGTGTTATTGGGATTCTCATCCCTTGGAATAATTCCATCACCCAACTCCATAGTTCATTTCTATTTCTCTTTTCCAATTTTTTTTTTTCTTATAATATTTTTCAAGTTTTTTCTATGATAGATAACACCCACAACAATCTAGGACTAGAACTTAAGGAAAAACATTCCAAACTAACCCTAGAATATCTATGTGATTGTTTAAATTCAAAGATTAAAACGATTATTTTTAGAGTTATTTTAGGGTTTTATTATGCCCAAAGGCGTACACCTATTGACAATGGGCAGATTTAATAGGGGTTTAGTGCTTAATAAGTTTTTTATGGACATGATTAAATATGGCTGGAATATTCTTAGTAGTCATACAAAATAAATGGTTGTGATTTCAATCATAAATAAAGTGCAACAGTTTATGTGTTAATCATTAATAAAATTTAATATATTCTTTTAAGAATTTGTTTCATCTTATCAATCTTTCGGCGTTAACCAGCAGCTATTTAACTGCTGTGCTAGTTCCACCACACTCCAATTACTCCAGCTATGAAATCACTTTCACTTCCTGTATGGAGGAAATCACTTAAACAAGAGGCAAGCTACTAAGCGAATGGTGGAGTTATGTCTGCTATCAATCAATAATTGTGCTAATGTCTGCTATCAATTTCTTCTTTGAGCTAATGGAGTTATGTCTGCTATCAATCAATAAATGACGGAGCTGCTATCAATCTCTTCTTCTTTGAGCTAACTCTAAATAAATATGTGAATCATGCCTCAAACTCCATGAAATACCCAATCTGTCTGAATCGATGGAAATCTTAACATTTGAAAATTTTTGGTGAGTCTGCACAGTGAATGGGCTCTTATATCGACTACTTACTTAGTCTAAGGATTTTGTTCAGACATAAATCTAAAGAGGAAATCTTGTATGTGTTTGAAGCAAAAAACTGGTAGGTCGAATCCTTTTCGACAATTAAAATAGCTGGTCTACGGAATAGCAGGCTTCCATTTGTACGTAACCCTGTGACTCCATTGGTTTCGTTATACTGCTAAATTTTGGATTTGACAGTACACATCGTTCTACTGATAAATTTTGGATTTGAGAGTACAGTAGTATTGACAACACGATGCCTTGACAACACTGTGACATGGGTTGTATTTAGGAATCAACAGTTGTTAGTCACATGGACCCAATTCTAAATGGAGAACGCTGGGACTGCCATTTTTACCAGAATTTTCAGATTGCGTGTATAATCTAAGCTCCCACTGGAAAAAATGGCGGTCATTTCCATTGAATTAAGGTAACCATGATTTTCATGTTGGATATGTTCTCTATAATTACAGACTCGTGCACATTTTCCCAATTGATTTTTGGTCAATTAGGTTGAAACATATAACTGCTTTAGGCATAGCCGAAGTCAAATATGATTCAATCTGCCTGCTAGAGGCGAATTCAAATATTATCAATCTGCGTGCTGATTATGAGGTGCGGATATTCTAATGGCCCACGACATTAGATTGGATATCCACGCCGACCAATCTAAAGTCGAGACTGTAGGAGGAACTAGAAAATAGTCATCATTCTCGGTCTCAATTTCAAATTCATCGGTTTAAATTGCAGTGCACAGTATGAAACTGAGAAACCATCAAATGCATCTGACGGTTGTTTCGACTCCATTTATTTGAAAATCTTGATGTAAAATTTCACATCTCAAAAGATCAAAATTATTCAAAACCAGTGTCTTTTTAGCAATCTTCCATTTATTTGAAAATTTTAATGTATAGATCATAATTATCGAAAACCATATTCTGAAAACAATTTAAATTAAATTGGAACATAAATTAAACAGTTTAAATTAAATTGTAACTGAAATTATCAATCCATCTCTTGTTCATAAACAATTGAAATTAGTTCTAACATATTCCTCTGAGAAAGGGTTACAGCAGTCGCTTACCGTGAAGCTCGTTCCACATTAGCAAACGATTTACTGCACTGTCCCGATGTTGTATGTTGTGGTGTATGCCAAGCTTGTGTATGTGTATGCGAAGCTGGATGAACGCAGGGTCGAATAGTAGGTGAATAAAGGCTGCGGTGAATGAAGCTCTTAAACCCAAGGTTTGGTGGTGACTTAATTAACTCATAATGGTGGCCGAGATTGAATGA
The DNA here is from genome assembly GCA_009831015.1 of Picea engelmannii. Classification (NCBI taxonomy): domain Eukaryota; kingdom Viridiplantae; phylum Streptophyta; class Pinopsida; order Pinales; family Pinaceae; genus Picea; species Picea engelmannii. The sequence continues at coordinate 54,259 of WSFP011216202.1, read as the reverse complement.
AGATTCGACAATGCCCTAGATCATGCTTGGTCGACCTTAGGAATAATCCAAGCAAGATATCACGAATAATCGAAGCAAGATATGACGTCGAAAGTCTTGTCCACCTCATGAACCATCATGCCATCCAAATCCATCTAGTACGAATCCAGCTTATGAACTCATGCATGCTAATGGTATATGGATGATCCATCCATCCTGCTGCGGAGTTTTAAAGCAGGCTGGTTATTGATCGCCGGATATTGACCGCCCTGTAATGTCACCCGGTGGATTTCCCGAGTTCTACCACGTACAAACACGGGTTCACCTCGAACACCTAAATGCAACAAATCGTTACATCATTATGATCATGCATTTTATTTCTTTAGTTATTTATTCTTCTTGTTTGCTTCAGCGGTAGCCTCACTCACCTCCGCTTCAACCGAAAGATGTCTGCCCCCCTTCGACTTCGGATCGAAATGCAGTAAATTTAGCTGAAACAACGGGGGGCAACTGTTCAGTTTATGTTAAAACTCTACTAGCACATCCCAAAACAAGTTTTTTTCTTTATAATTTTTTCCAATTCATTAAATATTGTGGTGGGACTTATGCCCTCATCAGTCATCAGCAGGGTTGGAATTTCAAATCCTAACAGTCCGTCAAATTTGACTGTTTCCGTAACTCAGATGCACGTTTTGACGGATTTTACTAAAAATGTTGACGGTTTTAAAAAATAAAATAAAAAATTTAACTTATTTGACGGGCAAATCAAATTCCATCCCTGGTTGCGCGATCCTCGGCAACTTCCACTTGCTATTTGTCGTCATTTGACGACAAGTCGCGAGCTTAGTTTTGTTTTATTCCCAAGGGAGTGTAGGATTTTAAATGCTTTCATGTTGAGTTTCTCGTGAGTGATTATATGCTGTTTTTGTCTTATTTATACTCTTACGTAGGAAAAAAATAGATTTGTCTCCTAAAAGAATATATAAATGTCTCTTAAGTCAATTAACATTTGAGCGCCTCATGTGTCGTCTAAACCTCTTATCCATCATAATTTGAGCTAAAAGAAATCATATTTTTATATAAGTTTCTCTTATTTAAATCCCTTGAAAAGGTTACTTTCAAGTAATAATTGCTTATATTATATGTGATCTCAATGGATTTTCATAATACTTATATGTGATATCAATGGATTCTCATAACACACAAGGGACAACTAGACCTTCATATATAATGAAGGTTAGTTGGTTATGGCACATGCATATACACAAGGGACACCTAGACCTTTATATATAATGAAGGTTAGCTAGTTATGACACATGCATATACATAAATTAAATTATAGTGGAGAAGAGTTATCATTTAAATATTTAATTTATTTATTTAATATTATAAAAGTAATTAATATTATAAAATTAATAAGTAAAATTATTAGGAAAGTTGTTTATACTTATATTTTAATATAGTTGTTGTATATAGTTCAAAATAAAAATTATAAATAATTATGAAACATTTGTAATTTGTAGTAATGTATTATTTATGCATAATTTAAAAAGTAATGTATTATTTATGCATAATTTAAAAGTAAATAAGTGTTGTATAGCAGCTCAAGTAGATTTGGTTTTGGAGATGCTTATAATTATTCATGGTGATGATTTTTTGGAAAATGGGGAGAGTCGAAGAATATTGTTAAAAGAACATAAATTAACAATATGGTAAGTAAAAGGTAATTAGAATAGATGTTTAAAAAATATTTAAAAAAATTGTTCAATTGTTTTGTAGAAATGAAATGATAAAGAAAATTGTAAATATTAAAAGGTATATTGAAATTACATCGAATAGTAATTTAATAATTAATGAGCATTCCAATCCTTTTGAACTTGTGTGGTGACGAGTTGTCACTAAGAAAAGCATAATTAATTTGCATTGGGAAGGGCGCAAAGGTGGCAGGTATGGAAGGGAGCGATAAATGCTTTGAAATTTTTTGTGAATAGGGGTAGAGTGAAGCTTGTGAGTTCGAGTGCGGGGTGGAATTGTTGAGCATGGAAGTTTTGGGTGCAAGATGTATATGATAGAACATGGGAATGAGAGTTCGATAGCAACAACCCGGGAACCCGGGGCCATAAAATTGGGTATGTATGGAAAGGAATGGCGGTCCGTCAGGCTCCCCTAAATCGCGGTTTAATGCGTGTTAATGGGAGATGTGCTCGAGGTTTTCGCTTATTAGTGCCAATTTTTTTGGAACATGTGTGTTGAGTTATCACTAGTAAAAGCATAATCAATGTGCATTAGGAAGGGCACGAAGGTAGTGGGGATGGAAGGCAATGATAAATGATTTGAAATATTTGTGAAGCTAGGTAGAGTGAAGTTTGCGAGTTGGAGGAATTGTAGAGAACAAAATTTTTCGGTGCAATATGTACATCACAAAATTGCAAGATTTATAATAGCACCAACCTGAGGATCAACGCTACAAAATTGGCTAACTATGGAATTGTAGATCACCAAAGTTTTGGGTGCAAGATGTATATCACGGAAGAGGGGGAAGGTAGCCCAGGGTTGAATTGTAAATGATGAAAGTGTTGGGTGCAAAATGTATATCACGAAAGTATTGTGTGCAACATGTATATCACGGAACAAGGGGCATAAGAAATCGATAGCGCTAAGTTGCGACCCCGCGGTGAGATAATTGGATAAGTGTTGAAAGGGACCACGGTCGGTCAGTCTCATGATGTAACAATATAGATGGAGATGATGATTTGGTAGTCGGCTAACCCGAGAACCTGCGACCAATCAAGGATTGTGAGAAAGTCAGCATCAAGTATAAAGATATTTTGTCTATATTTATTTAAAATGTATTTATATTAATGTATCTTAATAGATTATTTGTGGTCCAAATGAAAACAATATTCCAATTTATGGAGGAATTGTACAGCATGAAAGTTTTCGGTGCAATATGTATATCGCGGAATTGTAGATGATGGAAGTTTTGGGTGCAATATTTATAATAGCGACAACTTAGGGGTCAGTCGAACTCCCATAAATCGTTGTTGAATGCGTTTTTTTCTTATTAATGCCAATAAGCGAACCTTTGTGCTAAGATGTCGCTAGTAAAAGCATAATGAATGCACATTAGGAAGGACGAGAATGTGGTGGGAGTTAAAGAGAGCGATAAATGGTTGAAATTGTTTTGAACCTGAGTATAGTGAATGTTACCGCGATAAATTTGGCTAAGCATGGAATTGTAGATCACGGATGTTTAGGGTGCAAGATGTATATCACGAAACACGGGGAAGGAAAGTTCATTTGCGCCAACCCAGGAACCGGTGCCCATAGAATTGGCTAGGTATGAAAAATAACGGCGATCAGCCGGACTGTCGTAAATCGCAGTTGAATAGTGAACCTGTGTGTTGAGTTGTCGCTAGTAAAGCATAATGAATGTGCATTGGAAAGGACGAGAATGTGTCGGGGATTGAAGAGAGTGATAAATGGTTTGAAACTTTTGTGAACAACAAGTTCCATTAGTCTAGGGTCGAATTGTAAATCACGAAAGTGTTGGGTGAAAATGTATATCACAGAAGTGTTGTGTGAAAGATTTATATCATAGAACAAGGGGCATGATAATTTGATAGCGCTAAGTCGGGACTCGATGATGAGATAACTGGTTAGAGGTTGAAAGGGACGGTAGTCAGTCGGACTCATGATGTGATGATATAGATGGAGATGAGCTAACCCGGGAACCTGCAACCAATCCAGGAGCTCAAGAAAGTCAGGTTCAAGTCTAAACATATATTTTTTATATTTATTTATAATGTATTCATATTAACGTATCTTAATAGATTATTTGTGGTCGAAATGTAAACCATGCTTGAATTTGTGGAGGAATTGTAGACCACTGAAGTTTTGGGTGCAGGATGTATATGGTGGAACTGTAGATGACGAAAGTTTTGGGTGAAAGATTTATAATAGAGCCAACCAGGGGGCCGGTCAGACTCCCGTAAATCTCTATTGAATGTGTTTTTTGTTTATTAATTCCAATAAGAGAACCTATGCACTGAGTTGTAGCTAGTAAAAGAACAATGAATGTGCATTGAGGAGGGCGGGAATGTGGCAGGGATTGAAGAGAGTGATAAATGTTTTGAAAGTTTGTGAGCTTGGGTATAGTGAAGCTTGCAAATTCCAGTAGTCTGGGGTAAATGACAGAAGTGTTAGGTGAAAAATGTGTATCACGAAAGTGTTGGGTGCAAGATGTATATCACGGAACACGAGGCATAATAATTTGATAGCACTAAGTTGGGACGTCACAGTGAGATAATTGGCAAAGTGTTGAAAGGGACGGTGGTCGGGCAGGCTCATGATGTGAAGATATAGATGGAGATGAGGATATGGCAGTCCACTAACCGGTCAACCCGTGGCCAATCCAGGAGCTCGAGAAAGTTAGGTTCAAGTTTAAAGGGATTTTTTTTATATTTATTTAAAATGTATTCATATTAATGTATCTTAATAGATTATTTGCAGTCCAAATGTAAACAATGTTTGAATTTGAAGGGTTTTTTCGGATCGCAAATTTTTCTCAAACCTATAAGCAATAGAGAAAAAAATATATGACTTAGCATTTTGTATATGGAAGCATATTCTGAAATATAGGAAGCTGCAATATATGCACTATATAAAACATGAACATGTACAGGGAAATGAGTTAATTTTAAGAAGACATAGAAATTTTAAATAACAACATGAAACATTGAAGATCACCATAGAACAACCTAAAATATTTATATTCAGATAAACTGGGTCAAAAAATACATTTGAGAATATTTCTGAAAATAGTTGTCTTGGAATTTGTAAAAAAATATATAGTTTAGTACATATTCTATAAAATAAAATTGTGTTTGTTAGAATGATTGGGATTGGGATTGTCGCGGACTACAAATCAAAGATGTACAAGAACGAAGTTTGTAGAAAGAAAAAATTCGACGATGGAAAACAACAAGACCTGGGAAGAAGAAAGAGAAAATTAGCAGTCCTCGATTAAAGCTTTGTTAAAGTAACTGGATGAAGACAAAAGAGTGTGATTGGTGTCAAATTACTATGAGGGTGTTGCTAGCCTTGTCATTTTCTCATTGAAGTCCTTTTATGGCTTTCCTCAGCTTTGACCTTCAATGGTAATATGGTCAACAACCTTTTTGAACCATTCTTCAATGTAGCTCCTCATGGGCACCACGTTGATTTCATGCTAGATTTTTATATTGAAGAGTTCACTTTCCAAGTCCCTTAGATCAATAGAGAGATTGTGCAATGCTTATTCAATATCTTTGTTTTTAATCGAATAACCTACTAGCCATCTTTTCACGTCATCTTCACCATATTCAAGAGTGCCATAGAAATTTTCAAATGAGAGTGTTTTATAGATACGAACTTGATCATCAAATGATTGCTTGGTTAAAAATATCAATTTCTGGTCTTGGACTTCATTGGTGTTGGTAGCTAGATCTATCTCAGTTATCTTCTTGAATAGGTCTCTTCTAGATATGGCCTCGCTACATGCTTGAATGATACCATTCATGTTTTTTACCTTTTCTTTCCAGCATGCGATTAGTTGGTCTATTCTATCTGAAGAAGGGAGATCCTGTTGTCTTCTTCTAAATTCCATCATACCGATAACTTTAACACCAAATGGTAAAACTGCATCGAGGTAGAAACCTTTCTCATTCCTGAGATCTGCTTCCAGATACTCATGAAAATCACACGCTCTTATTCCAAAAGAGACCATATTCTTTGACATCTCCCAAGCCTCTGTTATTAATTTTATTCTTTTGTTTATATTATTTTCCACATAACCTCGGGCCAATGTTAGAAGGCTTGTTGATCCATTTAACTTTGTCGCAGGTGTGGTCGGCTCGATCATTGCCAAAGGAGTAGCAAACAATGGAAGAGGAATTAGAGTTGTCTCCAATTCTTTGATTCGCTCCTTTAACATGACGTTTTTCGTTTCAAGGATGCTAATAGAGTTGTCTATGCGTCTCTAAGTGCTTGGTGTATCTGGTAGATCTGGGAAGGGAACATGTTGCGTAGGTGGATCTCTGAACAAGATTTCCCTTTCTTATTCTTTACATATTTCTTTTCAATAACCAATTTTTTGGATTTGTTGTAAAAAACATAGCTTTGAAATGCAAAAGACTCTTCTTCGTCCAATGTATCAATGCCAATTATTTCCATCCCAAGATTGTACAGAGAAGTGCTCTCTAGCTGGTCATCGTGAGGGAACATTTTGTCAATGTCAATTTATAGTTCCATATCTTCAAGGGAGATATTGTGGATATCAATTTCTCCCCTCGATCCCTCCTATTCTTGGAATATTGTTTTTCATTTTTTTCTCATGAGAAGTTTCTGAGAACTTTCAATTTTTTTGGAGGGAGGGTTATTATCTCCTCCTCCACCTGAAGCATTGTGTATGACTTTCTTACTTGGGTAGGCCATTGGAGTACTGCTCTGAGATGTTGTGGTATTGGGTGTGGTGGTTGGGGATTGGGAACTTTTTTCACCCGGGTCTTTTCGTTTATGCTTGTATGAATCATTGGTATTGGCACCAAGTTCATTTAGGATAGTGTGAGTGAAAGAACTATTGAAGTGTCCCACGAAACCATCAATCTTGTTCATATTCATGACCATGAAATCCCCGACTTTCCAAGGAAAAGAGATGAATTGACCTTTTCTTTTTCCATGGGAAAAATGAAACCAATAGATGTACTTCCTTACTATTCCAGCAAAAAACATTATACTAGATATGTGACATGGAAGGAAGCAAGGACTTTGTTTGGACCCAAAAATTCTTATAACATTATAGTTCTCCATTTCTTCTAGTGTGCCCTTCCTATCTAGGAAGTTGGTCACCTGGTTAGACAATCGTTCAAAATAATTTTCAAATATCAATGCTTTAAAAACTAAAAAAAAATCATTAAAGACTTTATAAAAATGTTGGGAAGCGTCGTGTCTCCATAATATCTAGTACGAGAATGTTACTGGGTCAAATTCACAATTTAGCTTTTTACACATAGATAGTCCAGGGAATGGACAACAATTCTCCACCACGAAAATTAAATAAGATAACATAAAAATTTCTTCTACGTTGTGTATTTCAATAACTGGGAAGAGATTTAAATGGAAATGAACTTGCTCCAATGGAATATTTCTTGTTCCTTGACCGTAAAATATAAAATATACAGAATCATCTGAGAGATGTCGACTGCAGTTTCTTGTCCTGTTATCCTCGTGAAAATCCATGCAACTTTTTGGAAAGGGTTTTTAAATGCACTAACCTTTAATATGGCCATGTACCGGGGAGCGTTTGTTGGGTTCTCTAAGAACTTCAGAAAGAGGTCCAATTCATTATTATGCTTTTTTAAGAACTATCTGCAATTCTCACCCTTGAAATTAGGCGTTGGGTCAGGAAGTATTAACATATTTCAAAATAATTAGGGCGATAGGGAGACTTGGTAATGTTTTCCCAACTGGATAATCCATTGGTTCAGAATAGAGTTCTCGCCACAGCACGTGACCAGCTCAAAGTAAAAAAAAATCGGGGAAACAATATGCTCCTGTAGTTCCAGATGTCGAGATAACTTTCTTCTGGGAAGAAGAGGACGAGTAGTAGTCATAAGCTCTGCACCACTGAAAACTCTGGTTCTCGTGCCCAAAAATATTCAGGGTATCTCCACAAAAAATTTGTCGAGCTGCAACTATAAAGTGATGAGAACGTTCCTTTGCTCCTCATAGTATTTAAAATGAACATTGCAACATCATAATATAATCTCCGGCAAATCTTGGTTCAATGTGTTTTAATGGGATATGTCCTTGACCTTTTCGCCTTTTAATGCCAATATTTTTTATGTGTCTGGTGAGTTGTCACTAATAAAGGAAAAATTAATGTGCATTTGGGAAGCACACGAAGGTGGCCGGGATGGACGGGAGCGAAAATTGATTCAAAAATTTTGTGGACTTGGAAGCCCAGGAACCCACGAATATGTGACAACAGGAGATGAAGAATCAACTAAGTATGGAAAGCTGGGGTACAGTGCCTTCAAAAAGTTAAAGTAAATAACAAATTTTTTGAGCTCAAGATCCGCACACACAAAAAAATTTAGATGCCATAATATTCACCTCTGCCAATTTGACAATAGGGAGGTTTAGTTGATGGATCCAAATATGGATTACTTCAAGTGACTAGGGTGCATGTGGGGTTCCTCTGAGAAAATATAATGTTTTGATGAAGAGTTGTTTATATTTCTACATGTAGTAGTAATTGTGTGATAGTATTTAGAATGAACACTAGAGGATGGTAATATAATCTATCGTAAATCTTTGTTTAATGCATTTGAATGGGATATGTCATCCGGTTTTTCTCTCATTAATGCCAATATTTTCAAAGCTAATAAAAGAGAAATCAATTTGCATTGGGAAAGTGTGCGAAGATGGCAGGGAAATCAAGAAAGTAGGAAATGAAGGGTTAGTCAGATGGACACAGACAAAATTATCATAGGTAGAGTGAAGCTTTCGATTTTCGAGGAGTCTAGGGTTGAATTGTAGATAACGATTTAGTATTCGGTGGAAGATGTATATGAAAGAACAGTGGCATGAGATTTCGATAGCGCGAATCCAGGAACTGGCTAGAAGAAACATTAACTATGGGAAAAACATTGTCACATATGTAATATACCTCGATCTCGACAAAATCAGGTTCAACTTAGAAGATAATTTGTTTATATTTACTTAAACACTTTTCATATTATTTTATTTTATTAGTATTCTTTGTGGCCCAAATGCAAACTATGTTCAAATTTGAAGGGTGGATCAACATTTTCATATGCAAGCATACTCTCAAATATGCGAACCTATAATATATGCACAATACTAAAGATGGGCATCATGTCAACACCTTTGTAGATGACAGTGGGCTAGAACAATATTTCATTCTTGCTATGATGATGCCTTAAAAAAACTAAAATAACCAACATTGTTTTGCGAATTCAAGATTTACAGAAAGAAACTAGTCAGATTCCATAATATTCTCCCATTAATTCATTTTAATGGGAGATGTCCTCGATCTTTTATCTTTAATGCCAATCTTTTCGAACATCTATGATGAGCTTCCACTAGTAAAAGCATAATTGATGTGCATTGGGAAGGGGTTAAGGTGGCGGGGATGCAAATGAGTGAAAAATGATTTGATACTTTTTTGAACCCGGGACTCCGTGAACCCATGAAATTTTGAAGAAATGACTAAGTATGGAAAGGCGAGGCGGTCAGACGGAGTCATCGTACGTAGAGCTAGGCTTGTGAATTCAAGTAGTCCATGGTCAAATTGTAGATCACCCAGGTTTTGGGTGCAAGATGTATACTTTGAAAACGGGTCATGAGAGTTCAATAATGCCTACCCGGGAACCTGTGGCCATAAAATTGGCTAAGTAAGGAAACAAAAGGAGGTCGGTCAGAATAGTGATGTTAAGATATAGATGGATATAGAATTTGTGAGTCCACCACCCAGGAACCCATGAGCATAGAAATGCAACTAAGTATAGAATAGGAAAAAGAAAGGGATCAAAGAACTTTATGCTTGACACAAGAACACTTTGTCTGATAATTATCTAGCGATAGAAATACATCGACTATGGGGCATGAGATTTTAGGGAATGAGAGTTCCATAGACCCTATCCGGGAATCGGCGGGCATAAAATTGGATAAGTATGGAAACAAACATCGGTTGGTTAGACTCGTGATGTGAAGATATACATGGATATAAATTTATGAGTCCTCAACCCCAATAACCCACGAGCATAGACATGTGACTAGGCATAGAAGCATAAAAGAATAATAGAGGGGAAGAAGAAAAGGGAAAAATAGGCAAGTATATAAGAATAAAAAACAAAGGGAGTAAAGAACTTTATACGTCAAAAAACAACACTTGGTCTTAAGTATGGAAAGGCGTGGCAATCATACGGAGTTATCATAGGCAGAGTGAGGCTTGCAAGTTCGAGGAGTCCAGGGTCAAATTGTAGATAACCAAAGTTTTGGATGAAAGATATATACCCAAACATCGGGCATGGGAGTTCGATAGTGTCTACGCGGGAACCCGCGGCCATAAAATTGGATAAGTATGGAAACAAACATTTGTCGATCAGACTCATGATGTGAAGATATACATGGATATAGAATTTATGAGTCCTCAACCCTAGTAACCTGTGAGCATAGACATGCAACTAGGCATAGAAGCAGAAATGGATAATAGAGGGGAAGAAAAAAAGGGAAAAAAGGGAAAGTATAGAAGAATAAAAAACAAAGGGAGCAAAGAACTTTATGCGTAAAAAAACAACACTTAGTCTTAAGTATGGAAAGGAGGGGCGATCAGACGAAGTTATCATAGGCAGAGTGAGGCTTGCGAGTTCAAGGAGTCTGGGGTAAAATTGTAGATAACCATAGTTTTGGATGCAAGATGTATACCCGAACACAGGGCATGGGAGTTCAATAGTGACTACGTGGGAACACGCGGCCATAAAATTGGACAAGTATGGAAATGAACGACGATCTATCGGATGCATGATATGAAGATATAGACGGATATATAATTTCTCACTTCGCCACCCCGAGAACCCGCGAGCATAAATATGCGACTAAGTATAGAACAAAAAATGGATAATACAGGGAAAGAAGAAAAGGGAAGAACGAGTAAGTATAGAATAGGAAAAATAAAGGGAGAAAAGAATTTTATGTGCCACACAACAACACTTAGTCTGATAATTATCAATCTATAGAAACACATCAACTATGGGAAAAAAAAAATCATCCATGGAATATAGCTGGAGCTCAACAAACCCTGGTTCAAGATTAAAGAGATGTTGTTTATATCTTTCTCAAGAAGCAATAGACAAAATATATGACTTAGCACATTTATATGCAAGCATTTAGACAGAGTCATCGTAGGTAGAGTGAGGCTTGGGAGTTTGAGTCTGGGATCGAATTGTAGATCACTGAAGTTTTGGGTGCAATATGTAAACCGCGAACATGGGGCATGAGAGTTCGATGGCACCTACGCAAGAACCCGTGGCCATAAAATTGGCTAAGTATGAAAACGAATGGCATTCAGTCGGACTTGTGATGTAAAGATATAGAGGGACATAGAATTTCTCACTTTTCCATCCTGGGAACCTGTGAGCATAGACATGGGACTAAGTATAGAACTAGAAACGGATAATAGAGAGGAAGAAGAAAAGGGAAAAAAGGTAAGTATAGAAGAGGAAAAAGAAAGGGAGAAAGGAACTGTATGCCTCACAGAACAACACTTAGTGTGATAATTATCAAGTGATCGAAACACATCAACTATGGGAAAAACATTCTCAGCCATGGAGTATAATTAGAGCTCAAAAGACCCTGGTTAAAGTTAAAAGAGATATTGTTTATATATATGTCAACAAGCAATAGAAAAAATATATGACTTGGCATTATTACATGCAAGAATATTCTAAAATATGACAAGCTCCAATATATGCACAAATTGGACAACAAATGCAGATCATAGTTTTTGTAATCATACCTCTTAGTCTCTGGACCTTGTACTATGATGGAGGTTTCACTTCTACTTGTCGATAGTTCTTTTGAACTAAAAAACACAACATTTTTAGGGATGTAATATAGATGGAGATCAACAAGCCCTGGTTCAAGATAAAAGAGATGTTTCTTATATCTATTTGAACAAGCAATAGAAAAAATATATGACTTGGCACATTTATATGCAAGCATTCAAACAGAGTTATCGTAGGTAGACTGAGGCTTGGGATTTCGAGTCTGGGGTCGAATTGTAGATCACCAAAGTTTTGGGTGAAGGATGTATACCGTGAACACGGGGCATGAGAGTTCGATGGAGCCTACGCAAGAACCCGCAACCATAAAATTGACCAAGTATGAAAATGAACAAAGGTCGGTCGGACTCGTGATGTAAAGATATAGAGGGACATAGAATTTCTCACTCTAGCATCCTGGGAACCCGTGAGCATAGACATGGGACTAAGTACAGAACTAGAAACGGATAATAGAGGGAAAAAAGAAAAGGGAAAATGGGTAAGTATAGAAGAGAAAAAAGAAAGGGAGCAAAGAATTGTATGCCTCACAGAACAACACTTAGTGTGATAATTATTAAGTGATAGGAACACATCAACTATGTGAAAAATATTCTCATCCATGTAATATAGTTGGAGCTCAACAAACCCTGGTTATTGGAGCTCAACAAACCCTGGTTAAAGTTAAAAAATATGTTGTTTATATCGATGTCAACAAGCAATAGATAAAATATATGACCTAGCATTATTACATGCAAGCATATTCTAAAATATGACAAGCTCCAATATATGCACAAATTGGACAACGCATGCATATCATAGTTTTTATAATCATACCTCTTAGTCCCTGGACCTTCTACTATGATGGAGGTTTCACTTCTACTTGTCAATAGTTATTGTGAACTAAAAAACATCTGGTGTAAATGACATAAACATTTTTACCATGGAATAGAAGAATAAATAACTGCAGATATTTGTTTCGTAAACATAGAAAGAGCGTAATATATGAATCATTTCCTTTGGAATTGTCATTGTGCTGAAGTTTGCTATGGTTCACTGCCCATGTCCATGTCACTTTTGAGACAGTGGCTATTAAAATGTGTATATTGTTCATACTCATTATGGATGTGCATCAGGCATACACATTGTATTTACTGCGACACAACTAGAGTCATACCTTTTGCAAGATTGCACTCCATCTTTCTCAGATGTGGCACATAAGGCTCTATCCTTGTGTTTGATTGTTGTGTTCTTATTTCAATGTAGCAATATAGAGAATACAATGGACATGAAAGAAACCTGCTACGTAGGAACACATGAAAAAAAATGGAGTACAAACTTATTTATTTCAAGATGGCGGCACAGAAAATACAATTGACATGAAGATAAGTTAATATAAATGAAGATATGGAGTATCAAAGGAAAAAAAACCAAAACTGCAAACCAGTGGAACAAGTATAGACAGAGTAAATGAAAAATAATTGTATATGGAATACGAGTAGAAGTATGCACCTTTCCACCGATTCTTCTACATTTATGGTTAAGAGTTCTTTGCCTTGTCTAGTTTTCCTATGTTTTGATGAAAAAAAGTACAAAACAAAATGGACATGATGTAAGTTGACATGTAAGGAAAAACAAGGCATATATACATAGAGTAAATAAAATAGAATAAAAGGAAATAGAGTAACAAATAGTGTTAGAAGAATGTATCGTTTTTTTTTTTTTGTTCATCCATGTTTGTGTATATATAAAAATTTGTGTAAAAATTGTTTGTGTCCAACATCAACTACAAACCAAGGAAAACCAATAAGTTGGATAACTTGATTTTCTGCAACAAGCTAGACATATATGCTTTGAAACATAGAAATATGATTTTACAATATGTTTGATGTATATCTCATAATTCAAATGCAATACAAATTGTATCATGATCAGACCAATATGTGTACAAACCAGAGAAAACTAAGAAGTTGGATAACTTGGTTTTCTACAACAATCTAGACAGATATGCTTTGAAACATTTAAATATGATTTTGCAATATGTTTGATGTATATCTCATAATTCAAGTGCAATACCAATTGTATCGTGATCATACCAGTATGTGTCTAATATAAAGACATTGTATTGAGAAATGGGCACATTCAACCATACCTGGTCAATAAATGCATTTTGTGCATGGTTTGTGCTTCTCAAAAGAAAGCGAAGACTGTATTTGCACATGTAGTTTTCTAGTTCTTTTGTTATGGAATTATTTTGTAGCATGTCCATATTGAAGTCTCCTACAATGACAATGGTTCCATTCAGATGCAAATGGTCCAATGCATTGGAAATAACATTTAGTATGTTGGAGAATGTTGCATGTGGAGCAACATAGAGATTCGGTATTGCAATTTCTGATTCATGGAGAAATACTTTTGCGAGCATCATCTCAACATTGTTTTCTTTCAATATGTATATGCTCCAAAATTGTTACATGTTTTTTCACTAATATCATCACCCCATGTGTAATGTAACTTGACATGCAATTGTGATTTGGAAATTGCTTGTTTTGCATGCATAATGTCATGTATGTTTCCTGCAAGCACATAATATCGGATTGCATTGTGTCATAGTCATTGAGTATATCATCCCTGTGTGCATGTAGGTTGCACGTGTTAAGTGAGAGAATTGACACATAATATTTTGTTTGTATGGATTGCTAATCATACTGTAGATGCCACTATATGGTAGTCCTAAGGCGTTGCATCTCAATATCAACTTTGTGTTTGAATTTGAAGTTATCTTTTGTAAGAGGACTTATTAAATACAAGGAGTCTACACTTTGGAAATGAGACAATGTTGTGTATACAATTCCATGTATTCGAATTCTAGCACGGTCAAATGCAACACTATCAAGTGTTAGTCCTTGTGATCTTTGGACTATACGTGCACATGCAAGTTTAATTGGAAACTGTTTTTGAATGTTCAGTCAACCTGTCTTTTCCGATGTCAATACTGGTTTTGATATTCGCAAGTTAGGTGTCCAATCATTTGCACTGTTTGAATTATATAGATAATCTAACTTGTTTGTTTTTCAATGGCCTATATGTGGTTCGTGGATCTTAATCCAGAGGACATCAAGTTTTTTTGTTTTGGTATACCCTTTGAGTATTCCATTTGCACCATTGACCAAGCCATCCTTTGAATCATAGTTACAGGCATATATTTCAACCAGCATGTCTAATTTCAGGACAAGTTGCAAAGGCAAAGTGGTTGTATGTTCATGACGTGACACATCTCCATGGTTGTATTCCTCGAGGTCAATTGAATTGATGATGATATCATTACCAGGAATGAACGAGAGCGTGTACCTATTATGCATTGCAACATCACTATTTGTGTAGAACATGTAAGGGAAGGTTGGGTCTGTTGGTGTAGGTTGCATGCACCTTCAATTGATATATGTTAAGTCATCGTGTCTTTGTCTATTTGTCCACATTCTATGCAAAAATGCAATAAATGTTTCATCTGTCTGGTGCATTGTAGTATGCAATTCAAAGAATTTTATATTGTCTTTACACAAGTCACGCATCATTGTTTTTATGTTGACCATAGGTTGTTCAAATATCAAAGTATCTTCGATGGGTTGTTACTAGTAAAGATCCCCACAAAATATCATGTCAATGTTTCCAAAGTATTTCGTGTACACATGTTTTATGTTTCTTAGTTGGTTTTCAATGGAATAAAAGAAATGACTTTGAATCAAAGATGCCTCATCTATGAAGACAAGTTGCAGTTCATCATAAATATTAGACAAGGTATATAACATTTCCTTGCTGAGTGGAAGAAACTATGACTTGTTAAAAGGCATAAAAAATGCAGAGTGGACTGTTGTTCCACCTGCATTATATGCAAATTTTCCTGTGTATGCAACAATTAGCCCCTTTGGTTTCATAGGATGAGAGGAATTGTTTGAATCATAGATTCATATAAGCATTTGGAATAGTTCTTTCGTTTTGAATGTCTTTCCTATTCCCTCTCCACCTGTAAGGAACAAGTGCACATGAGTGTGCATGTTCAAGCATTTTTTAAGCATAATGTCCTTTATAACTATTTGTTGTTATCGATTCAACAGACGTCTGATTCTATGGTATTCGTTATTTTTAATAAGGAAAGAATGTTTTGTGACTTGAAAACCAATATTGATACATTTTTCAATGTCATCTGCTCAAGGACGAGGAAAATCTTCTTGCAAGTCATAGGACTCGCAGAGAGTTATAATTGTTTTACAGTTTGTGAATATCTCATCAAGATTCTCAGGGTTTTCTAGTTCATTAACTGCACTTTCTAGATCACCCCATGTTGGATTAACATTGTATGTAAATCTAGATTCATTGGTTTGTACTATAGTCTCGGAGGCAATATATGCAGCTTCCCATGTAGGGAAGTTATGTTTTAATGTGTTTTCATTTTCATCAAACAGAATGTATAAAAATAGTTTTTCTCTACAATAGTTTTCATAGTCAATATGTTTGTTGTATTTGACAAAGTGTATCAGAGAGGGATTTTTTCCTTTTGATATCGGTGCACCATTTTTTTGTAATGCAATACAAACTCTGCTAAGAAGATATGCTTAATAGGAGATGGACATTGGAGTTAATAATCAATAATAGAGAGACATAGCACGTCCTATGAATTGTCAGGTTCTTATTCTAGCAAAGACGGTGGTTTAAGCACAAATGTGCGTTTCTCAAGTGGAGATGTATTTATGAAGACACATTTCCTTGAACTACAATTGAGGGGCAAGGAAAGTGCAATGTGGACTACTTGTTGAGCAGACATTTGTTGAAGATTAAGTAATGTATTTCCAAGCGTATGTATCATTTTGATAGCATCAATATGACTTCTTTCATGTTCTTTGTGTTTTTTTTTGAATGCACTTATCATAAATTTGTCAACCTTTGTCAGATACAAGGTACAGTACGATATTGCAACATATGCATCAATGACATACTGTTCATCTATATATGCATTTCACATAACTGGCATGTCCTTGGAGAAAATTTTGTTCCAAATATGGGAAAGTTTTTGTTTAAGGAAAACTATTGGTTGTTTAAGTGTACATTATATGGCTTGGATGTACTCATCTTCTGTTAGATTTAACTATCTCAAGAAGTCGTTGAAGCTCATTAAATCATCAAAGTATTGTTGTTTTAGAAATGAGAACAAGGATTTAGATTTCTCAATGACAACATTGTCCTCTAAACTAAGTGTCTCTATAATTCTTGTTTTTCTCATTGGAAACACATGGAAGTTGTATTTGCAATGTGATTGTTTTTCGTTTTTTACAACTTTTTGTATGATAATGTCTATTAACTTTGGCAAGTTCTGGATCTGAATGATCTTTGTTTCATGTTTTCTATTTGTCCACAAACTATTCGATCTATGAGTTGTTATCAGCTCCATAGATTGGTGCACCCTCTATCCATAATAGTGCGTGGTCATTCTCACTCCCCTTATTCTGGAATCCAGTCACAAAAAAATAGTTCGATGTTTTTCCGAAAAATGTTTCATCATGGAATATCAATTGTATCAAAGAATTTATTCTATGTCTATAGTAGTGAGTACATGTCACTAGGTATTTTCTTATGAGGTAGTGAATGTCATCATTTTCCAGTGTATCCGTTTTTTTTTTCCATTTCTTATTCTTATGCAATTCAGATACCGTAGCCACAAACGGATCCTAGCGGTGCTCTTCACTTGTAAATAAAATATTGGTGGTCCCAATTGTCAAATCATTGCAAAAATAGTTTTCTTGTTTTGTCGAAAATAGTCGGGAGAGATGCAAATGTTTTTGAAATCTATGTATCCAATATCAGATTTCAGTATTTTTTCTAGGTTTTCTTTGTACTTGACATCTTTGGCCAACAACTTTCTTCCTTGTAGCTATCATTTTATTATTCGCACCCATATGAAAGGCAACACTTGCTCAATTATTATGCTCATTGTTTTGAAAAACAAATTTGTTATGTGACAGGAGAAGTCACCGCTTGAATGTAGCAACTCCCATCAAACTATTTTATGGTAACTGAATCATTCTGTAATTTCATTGGGACATGGATGTCCATAGAAGAGTGTTGGGAAGTTCATTTCCTCAACAAATTTTTCTTTGAATATTCGAAGTGATGTTGCCCCTCAATAGGTGCAATTTTGGCAATCTTGTCTTGCAATTCATGAATGCATTGTGAGTCAGTGAATCGATGTATCAATGATTCAACAACTATTTCATTCTTCGATTCATCACTTGTATCAAATTCACTAGAAGCTTTGAGATTCCGTGCAGAGTTGTCATCCCCTTCTCCAAGAACATTGTTCCAGTTCTCATTTATACAAATGCTTTGTGCTTTGTACAGGGCCCCAGAACATAATTCTTTTAATTCTTTCATGACAACATGCACACCCACTTCACCTGTATGGTATGCATTCTTATATTGCAAGCATCTTTTGAGAGCCACAACAATTGTCATTGTATCTCTAATGAATTGTGCCAAGGCTTTTTGCACATCATCTAGTTGGACAGACACATTAATAATTGATCTTGTTAAGCCCATTTGGGGTCGTTTATAGCCCCAAGGTCTGATTTGTGCAAATGCAATTCGCAAAGACATGATTATCTCTTCAATTTTTGTAAGTGCACTAACATCTGGTATTGGTGTATTACATCTTATTTGGTCAGGCGTTGCAAAGTGTGGTAGTTTTCCATTTTCAAGTGACCGTTTGCATGGACGACAAATATTGCCACTGGTAAAAGTTTTAACATTCAGTGTCAAGCGGAGGTATTCTGCTTCAAAATCAAGCATGAAAGACTTAGTGTTTTTTGCGAAATTCAATTGATTGCAAATTGCACATGCAATGGAAAGAGTGTCTTTGATTTGTTTCATATAGATTTGTTTTTCATCTTTCTTTTGTAGGGAAGAATGCGTAGAAAGTGTTTGTTGGTTTTGATTGGTAGCAGTGCATGGTGTTGACTCCAGCCCACGAAATGTGATTTTTTCCTCTCAATTAGTGCGATGATCATTGTCGGATATGTGACTGTACCTGTTTCTCCCACGTATCTATTTTTTCAAGATGTGTGTTGACCACGATTTTTGTCAACAAGATTTAGTCGGCAAAGTGTTGCTAGGCTCCCTCTCCAGTCACACTGCTTGCGTAAAGTTTCTCTCACTCTTGTTAAAGTTGGCGCAATGTTTCTAGAAAAATCATCATGACACTTGACTTATTACTAAGCATGGCCCATTTCCTTTCTCCTCATATTATTCATGCTATTCTATTTCTCCATGATACAACATATAGATCTCCTTACTCTTCATCTTATGTTATCCTATACCTATTTATTACCATGGCTTTGGTTCTAATAAGGAGAAAGTAAATCAATTATCTAAACTTCATATCATAAACCCATCATACTACTTCTTATGTATGTATGACCTTATTTCCAAAAATGTACCTTATATCTCTCACATATACATATTTAATTATAACGTAAAGGTAATACCCAATTTCCTTTTGAGTTAACACTTTTTTTTTTATCAATTAGGTTTCTGTGGTGAGAGATTTGTTCAGAGCATGTCAAAAGAACCACAGTGACAGAGCTTTTGAGAGCTTGTCGACGTTTCGGATCCACAACAGGATCCATCTTCAGGACAAAAAAAGTGTTCCATACCAAAAGCTAAAAAAATATCATTATGTCATACTTTCCATGACCCTCTCCATACCTCTATTATTATTTAAATAAAATCATGATCTCACTTTATCATGGATTAATTTCCTTTTTCCCTATAAAGTCACTACATGATATCCAATATCTCGAAGACACACATGAGAGCCATTTCCTTGTGGTTTGACTTAACTCATAAAGTCTAAGTGTGGATTTATGCCATGAAATAAGCGAGCCATCTAAAGGTTCATTATAATTCTTATTAAAGCATTAGATATAAAAGTGAAGGGCCACTTTTCTACTTGTCATATTGGCGACTTACACGTATTGATTTTATCAAAGGACATATGAGCATGGAACGAGAGATTGGAATGGGTTCGAATCTCAGTGCACACTTGTGGAGATTAGTTCTGGCGATTGGTTTGGATCACATGGTGGGACATGCTCCAGACACTCAAAAGATTATCTCTCAAAACCAGTGATTGTTTGCCTTTCGTTGGTTTCAGTGTTAATATCCTGTTTGATCGGTCTAACCATTTATTGAAGGTTCGAGCCCGATTGTCTCAATCGAGGGTTCACGGTGGTACAATGCTACGAGGCATTACGGTGAAGTTCTTCACCCAGATATAACAACTGCGAATTGATTCGTTTGTAATGTGTTAAGGGAATTCCCTAACAGTTTCTTTGTTGGAAAACAACCATAACCAGCGGAGTTCGCTCGCTAGGAAAACGCAAGACATGGGAAGGACACAGGGATAACAAAAGACAGTTAGTTTTGTTAATGATATATTAAGAAAATTCGTGGACAGTTCGAATTTCAGTTATAAAACTGATTAACCACCAAAACTTCCTACCAACTGATATAAAAGAAACAGCGCGCGGCCTGCTGAAAGGGACAGATTCTAAGAAGAATTCTATGGCAGACAGAATATTTCTGAAGGATATAAGATCTTAGAAATAAAGTTGAGAGAGAGAATTTAGGCAGATTTTTTAGAGGGTGATATGCTGTGAGTGTTGAGAGAGATTTTCATTTCATTCGTCCATTACATTTTCAGCACGGATTGACAAAATCATTGGCAGTAGGTGGTCCTGTGAAGCAGTGAAGAGGATAAGATGGTCCTGTGAAGCTGCGAAGAAGATAATAGAGGATGAGGTTGTTGGACTTTATGAGGTAAATATTTACTTATTTAGTTTGTTGTAATAAAACTTGATTCGATTTGGCACTTGTCAGTTTTACTATGTAGGTTCTCTCCTTGCGATTCTCCTTACGATTCGTCATCATGATTCTCTTCCTTCTTGACTCAGATTTATTTTTCTTTTTAGACTTAGTCTCTTTATTGTACTGTACATAAACCTTGTTTATTTTATTACATTAATTTTATGATGCTTATGTCCTAACTTAAGAAGAAAAATGAACAAAGTCATGAATATGTACATATGTTTTATTAATAAGCTAGTTTAATGTACATGACTTTTTTTTTGTTTTTTTATTATTATCTTGACTTCATAATGTTTTAGCCACAACCTAACTCCTAATGAAAATTGAAAAAAAAGATACATCATTTAAATGTTATTTCTACTTTTCAAACTAATCTAGTTTATTAGCCTCATTAACTTTTAGTTAATTTTTCCTTATTTATGTTTTCTCCTGCTAAATTAAAACAAAAGCATTGTCGTTCTAATTTTTTTGTGTCTCCTTTATTAAACTTAATTTTCATTACATCAAATGTACAAACCCATAGAAGCAATTAGAATTGTAAATAGTATGAAAATCATGAAATCACATAAAAAAAAAAAAATATTGCTAAAAGGAAAGATTACAGGGAAAAAGGATCTATGCTTGGACTATAGGTTAGGAGAAATTTGAATTAAAGTTAAATGCACATTCATGTATGGGGATTTAACCTTAGTATGATATTACCTCTTCTTCTCGCCTAGCCCTGTAGGAGGTTAAAATATGTTGGTGCTTGAGAGCCTCTAGTTTTTTGGCGTCAACATATTTTTTTGGTGACCATATTGGGGACAATCGTTCAATGGTTCGTTCCTAGTTTTTGTTTTAATCCTTTCAATTTTTCTTTTTCCCTTCCTAGACATGAATGTCCCAACCAATCAAAAGTATGTTTAGTAGTTGTAACCCTATGGTTTCAGCTAATAACCCTGGGAAAGCCATTCACAAGTATGACATGTTTGAGTTCAAAGAAGACCTAAACAGTTCCCCTTGGTTTGTTCCCACTCCCTTGAAGTTCATTCAGTCGGTGAACCCCTTGCCTCACTAATTCAAGAATCACTTTCCTCTCTTCCATGGATGGAACTGTTACAATTATTGAACACCTTCTTGTGTTTTCGAATGCTTGCGCCATTCTCGGAGTAAATAATAATGATAGTTGTATGTTGTTGTTTGTGAATTCCCTTCAAGGAAATGTTGCCTCTTTATTTTCCAGCATTCCCGAGGGATGCATTTCTACCAGGTTTGAGTTGTCTTACTGGTTTTGGATAATCCTTACGAGCATCTTAAGAGTCTTAGTCAATTACGCATGAAGGATAATGAGAGAATTTTTACTTTTAATCTTCAGTTTATCAAGTTGTACAAACTAATTCCTACTCCCATTTGCCCTACCAACTTGTTCGCTCTGTTGCATTACTATGAAATTTTTCCCCCTCTTTACCGATGGAGGTTGGAAGAAAATACTATTCAAAACCTATAGCTAGCCATGTCTACTTGCCTCAACTTTGAAGAACACAATCGTAGAACAGGTTACTCCTTTGATGTTTATGATTCACACAAGGAGTTGTCTTCTTTAATCCCCGTCATTAAGAGCTTGCAAGATCGCGTCTTACTTCTTGAGTCTCAATCTTTAAATTATGTCGGGGATATATCTCAGGAACCCTCTCGCTCATGGCCTCATCATAATGAATCAAATATTTGTGGTTGAGATATTGAATGTGACAAGGACCATGATTATATCATGATGCTTAATGACCAATCTACCTCTCACACCCTTCTTAAACCGCATACCCAAAATCACATTTCATTTCAAGCTTCTTATTTGCACATATACTATGGAATTATTGATTACGCAAATGAAGAGATCAATGCTAATTTTTTCAAACCAATTTATGATACATTTGTGTTGGCACAGTGGCAAACCCAGGGTTCAATGCTACAACAACACACCAACAAAACCTTAACTACCGACCCTTTCGACAACACCTGCAAAATAGATGAAGTCTCACTCGAGGTAGAGGCAGGGGTGGTTGCAGGACTCAGGTGTCTGCAACCTTAGCTGGGACACAAATCTTTGATTGTAATACTTAAAAGAGAGCTTATCACTCACATCTCATCAATATTTAACCACTATTCTACTGCGTAGATAAAACAGAGCATTGCATCATTCACTCAGATCTGATGCATTTAGGCACTATCATAGAGAGGTAGATTAGATCTAGCAGATTTAAGAACTAATCACATTCACATAGGTCAGATCTAACATTCATATACATTATTACCACAAAACATATACATATCTATCTATCTATATCAAATCACTTAGCAAGTAAAGACTTAAATCAAGATATTGCACAAAACAATACAACTCAACATTTGTGTGGTTCACCCCCACCCTGGGGCTACGTCCACCAACTCTTCTTCTTTATTATCTTTAGTCAAGCTTCTTGCAGACACATAGCATCAAAATCCTACTTCGCAGAAGATAGGAGATCTGCGCACACTCTGCCAGATCCTCCTTCTTACAACTCCTTGCACATAGTTCTGTAAGCCTCACATAGTGTGCACAAAGCACTTACAATCCTTCAATCTCATAGATCTAGCACTTAGCCCAATATCACATAGATATTCATATATTTTTTCCTCCTCTTTCATAGCCTAGACATCTATTTATACATTACAAAATAGGGCTAAACATGGGTAAACCCATGGCCTGACATCCCATACCCGTTACATAATTCCAAATCCCAAAAAGGATCCAAAAAGGGGTCGAGATCCCACGATCTCTGCTTCTTTTTGTGCTCCTTCTTTGACAGGCTGTCGAAGTCCCAAAAAAGGTCAAACTCGACCAAGGATCTCCCAAAACTTGTTCAAGCACCAACAAGCCTCCAACACTCACCTGTGACTCATCCCGAGGCAATCTGATGTGGGTAGTTCTGCTTCGAAATCCTCGATCTTCGCTCGAGCTGCTTCGACTTATTATTGTGCCATGGCCTCTTATTCAACGAACTGTTGGATGAATACCTATTTCACAAGTCCCTCAAGACGTTGTTCAACTGCAATAACAGCCTGCTACAATTCTTCTCCTTGGCTTTCAAATTTTACAAACAATTGGTAGGCCTTATCTTGTATAGGTTGGAGCCTCTGAGTTACTTCCATAACTATGCTTTGGATAGTGTGGATCTGTTGTTGGGTGGTGCATTTTTCTTGGGAGCATTTCATTCTTTCCATAGTTGATAGGATCTTTAGCCGCGCCTGTATCATTTCGACTTGATACTTTGCCTCTTGAAGCTGTGACTCTAGTGCCTTCAGTTCTGGATTCTCTGTGAGTTTCTCGTAGGTCTGGGCATTGTGATCAGTAAGTTGCTTACATTCCATAGTAAGGGATTTTACTCTCTCAACTGTGCTTCGAGAAATTGCTTCTCTTTGGTCCCTTACATCCTATGGAGTCTGGGGCACTGCGTGGACCTCTAAGTTTGCTTTGCGTTGTTGTAACTATTGGATGGATTATGTGAGCTGCTCCACTTGCCGCGTGACTCAATCCTCTACCTTTATTTCTACGACTATCACAGAATGAAGTTCTCTGTTGATCGCTTCTTTTACTTCGATTTGCTATGAAAGCTATTGTTCTTTTCCTTGCTGTATCTGTGCTTTTTCATCATCAAACTTTTCTTGGAGAGCAATATTTTCCTGTTCTGTAGCTCGACGTTGTTCGATAAGTACTCCTTATACTTGTGTCAAAGCCTGGGTGGCTTGTTCTATTTCATGTTCTGCTTGACGAAGACGAGATTCTACTGTATTAGCTAGTCGGTGTAGTTGGGTTGGCTCATCTCCCAACTCTGGTTCTCCCAGCGTAGTGGAGACTATGCGACTAGACTGAAGGGCCTGTTGATCCCCTCAGAGTTTGAATTCAATCCTATCATACATTTCTTCTTGCTTGGTTGCTTGTTTGTTTGTTATTTCCAATGAAGCATCATTCAGGGATGCTATGATGAAGTCAAAATAGTCAGAGGTGAGGACAATCTGCATCTTGGTCATGGTAGCTTTCGACTTCTTTCGGGAAGAAGGTTTCAGGGGGGAAACCTTCCTCTTCTTCGAGGGATCCTCCTGATCTCTGGGCAGTGTTACTTCGTTGGGCCTCTGTTCAACTTCTACTTCGTCACCACCCCCTCAGTCAGGTGACATGGAAGTAGTCTTCCCTGAGGGGATGCTTAAGTCTTGGACCTCCTCGGTCTTCTTCTTCCCGAGTGTATTCTGTTCTTTATGGGTGTCCTTTAGTTTATCAATATCAGATATATCTGTGGAGTTGGAGGGGATAAGGAGTTCAACAGACCATTACATACTCATTTGCTCCAGGTCTTCTTATGTAAGCTTATAATATGTCTGTAGCTGTTCTTTATGTTCGTCTACCTGCGCTGTAATGTAGGCGAAGTGTTGATCTGCGTTGAACTTCATCAATGGTCAAAATATATGTAAGGTGTTTGGAATCATGCGAGGCTTGGATTCAATGGCTTGCTTTAGTTGGACGTAGTATGTATGGAACACAACATTTGACTACCACTGTTTGTTCACATTTGTTGAGTACCACAGGGTAGAGAACTTCGCGGCAAGCAGTTCAAATGGATTTATGTCAGGGAAGGTCACTCCTTCCGGCATATCCCAGGAAACAAATGCAATGACTACCAGGAGCTAGCTGAAATGAAATTCATAACCCTGATCCTGTGCTTCTCGATAATCTATCTCCAACTGGTTAACTAGGTACTTCACCCTATTCATTTCTAGGCCTTCTGTACACTTCCCTACGAGCTCAACAAAAAAATTGGTGACCTGTGTAGGTCGGTTCTTCGTTACTATCTTTCCAGCTATTAATTGACATGCGAGGTGCACTGCGTCTCTCTGGATGGAAGCTACCTTCTAGCCTCTTGTTCCCTTCTCAACATCACCATAGGTGTCCTTGATGTTCTGTGCAAGTGCGCGATTTGCGGCTTTTCCTGGATAAAAGTCTTACGAGTTAGGTCCTTGCATACTCGGGCCCATGATCCTATGGATCAGTGTTGGGTCAATTGTAATGCGGCGGTCTAGCCATAAGTAGCCAACATGGTAACACGACAATAGCATATTGACACAGGCGCTGAATTCTTGGTGTCTTCTGAAGTGTGGGATCTTCATGACGTTCAACAGGGTGGACTGCACAAGGTCCATCATCCATGACTAGGGGATGATCTTCGATTTCTTTCCTTTAGTTCTGGTCAGGTACTTGTATGGGGCGAGCATGACATAGATCTTGCGATCTTCCAAGGTTAAAGTCGTTGAACTTTAGTGCTGTAATCTTGTCCTGGTCTGTTAGCACTGCGCGTATACCCTTCGGGAGGTACATAGTAACTATGGTATATTCTAAATCACGTGGTACACTATCACGATTCACCGCGCCAGCCATAGGCAGGATGTAACCGACAATATGGTTGGAATCAATTTTTCATTTGCGAGGTCGTCTTTATGCTTGGTTCTCTTTTCTCTTGATGATCGGGATGGTCCGTCTCCGCGATCAGTCACAGAGAGGCTTGCACCATCCTCGTCGATGATGATTGTACACCTGCAAAAATCGACATGACTCTTTCAGTCATGAGGTCGATCAGAACTTCTTCAACAACATTCTCTGCAGTGCTGAATTCGTCTGACATACATGCTCGAGATTGAAAATATCGGGTTCGCGGAGTAACTTAGACACTGCAATATGATAGAGGGAAGTAGCGCAATGATCACTGTGTAAAATCAATGATTCTGTGGGCTCAGATTCACGGTTAGAAAAAGTGTTCTCGGGGCATGGCATGATGAGATAAATAGAAAACTTGGCAACGGATCTCTTGAAATGGGCGAGAAGCCTTCATTAACTTTGTTATGTCCATTACGACGCGGTCCAACGGTTTAGTGACGAACCATAAATTCCTTTCTACCCGTTCGAAGGGTCGACCGAATGGTTATATTGGTCCCAATGGCTATATTACTTCGCCATGGTGAAGTTCCATGTGATGTTGTTCTGTTATCCCGATGAAGTTCCAATTTTGCAAATTTTCCTTTTACGAAGTTCCCTCTAGAACCTTCTGTAACTTGTCAGGCTTAGCTCTCTTCTTACTTAGCTTTCTGTCCTTCTTCCCAGTGAGCTTCGTCTTGGTATTCCTTTTTCCATTCTGATTCTTATCTTCTTTTGGTATAGTTACTTCGTGCTTTTGAGATTCTTACCTAAGATTCAAGGGTCATACTTCTTCTTTAGATGGAATATATACTTCAATCTTTTGAGGGTCTTCTAGTGTTATTGAAACTTCGACATCCAAGTCTCTGGTGTTAAATATCTTCGATCTATTCTTTTGTTCTTTAATCAAGTGTGCGATCCTTCTAGTCATGAAATCTTTTAACTCTTGCTTCTTTTGCTCTAAAAATTCTTCTTCGTCTTTCCTTCTGGCCTGATCTTTTTCAATCCTAGGTTGTCCTAGTAACATGTTAAATGGGGCGTTGTTATCAATAAATCTAATAATCTCAAAATCTTCCTCTGTCGAAGTTCCATTGGCATTCATAGATATCCTGGTGAGCTTTCCACATAGGTTTATCAACTCTCCTCTAAATAGACCTAGTTCTGCCAATGAAGGAGTCATAGAAGGCTTCCCTAAAAGTTCCCAAGTTCTTTCTATCATGAGATTCACCCGTGTTTCCTCATCTAGAACACAGTCAATATCGAAGTCTCCTATTCTTTCTTCAAGGCATTCTTTTTCTTTTATCTGTAGCAATACTTTCTCGGAATCTTTCTGGGGTTCTGTCATAATCATAGTTTCAGGACCTTCCTTAGGGTTTTCTTGTCTCATGATCATTCCTTCAAGCCTAGCAATAATTCTAGGGAAATCCAATAATTCATAGTCATAGCTTTGCAACAAAGACAACTAGGTCTTATCCCAGGGCATTCCTTAGCAAGATGTCTCAGTTTTCTGCAACTCTAACAGAGGGTTAATCCTCTCTTTCTTATAAATGATTCCCATTCTTTTTTGTACTGCGTGCTAGGATCATAGTAGTTAACCTGTAAACATTTATTTCTAGGATCCTGCATACACTTGTTAGTCCAAACATTCTTTCTATGCACAGGTATATTATATCTTTCACTATTATTATCAGATCTACGCATATCAAACCTTCTTTCATCTATTAGTGCCCTAGTTTTCAAGCTAGGACAGAATCTATCAAACATACCTAGATCCATACTTTTGAAACAAAAATTTTCACTTGTTTTACTTCTATAGAGCACAAAGCTTTCAGATCTAAAACTTTTCACTATTCTTACCTTGACCAAAGCATAGAGCTTGCAGATCTGACCTCTTTTCTTCAGAACAAAGCTTTATAACTCAAGTAAAATACTACACACTAGAGCGACAGATCTATGCACAGAGCTTCCACAGTTTCAGTTCAGATCTTTTCACAAAGCTTCTTCTTCCTTAGTTCCTAGCAATCACAGTTTCAGGTGCCGACAACAGAACCATTTCTTGGCACATGGGCAAATCCAGGGTTCAACGCTACAACAACGCACCAACAAAAGCGTAACTACCGATCGTTTCGGAAACACCTATGAAGAAGATGAAGTCTCACCTGAGGTAGAGCCAGGGGTGGTTCCAGGACTCAGGTGTCCGCAACCTTAGTTGGGACACATATCTGTGATTAGAATACTTAACAGAGCACTTAGCACCAACAATTCATCAATATTTAACCACTATTCCACTACACAGATAAAATATAGCATCACATCATTCACTCAGATCTGATGTATTTAGGCACTATCATAGAGAGGTAGATTATATCTAGCAGATTCAAGAACTAAGCACATTCACATAGGTCAAATCTAACATTCATATACATTATTAGCACAAAACATATACAGATCTATCTATCTATATCAAAGAAATTAGCAAGTAAAGACATAAACATATCAAGATATTGCACAAAGCAAGACAACTCATCATTTACATGGTTCACCCCCACCCCGGGGCTATGTCCACCAACTCTTCTTCTTTATTATCTTCGGTCAAGCTTCTTATAGGCACATAGCATGAAAATCCTACTCCGTAGAAGATAGGAGATTTGCACACACTCTGCCAGATCCTCCTTCTTACAACTCCTTGCACATAGTTCTGCAAGCCTCACACAGTATGCATAAAGCACTTACAATCCTTCAATCTCATAGATCTAGCAATTAGCCATTTGTTTTAGCACTTAGCCCAATATCACACAGATATGCATATCTTTCTTCCTCCTCTTGCATAGCCTAGACATTTATTTATACATTACAAAATAGGCCTAAACATGGGTAAACCCATGGGCCGGTATCCCATACCCATTACATAATCCCAAATCCCAAAAAGGACCCAAAAAGGGGCCGAGATCTTTGCTTCGCCCTGCGCTCCTTCTTCTATAGGCTGTCGAAGTCCCATAATAGGTCAAACTTGAACAAGGATCTCCCAAAACTTAGTCAAGGGCCGACAATTTGTATTCGACGATGATGTTAATGAGTGGTCAAATGATGTACACCAGTATGGGTTTAATGACGCATGCAACAAATCCTCTTTTGAAGACATATATGAGTTCAATCAAGATCTTAATTTGTATAAAAATTCTGTTAATCCTTTGTTCCAATCCAAAGGGGATAAGGAACTTAGCACCATCAAGCATGTCCCTCCTTCGTACAATTTTTATTTTGATGATAGTAGCTATTGTAAGGGAATTCCAATGTTTTAAAATCCATGTTATGAGTCTTCTTTTCATTATGACGATCATTTTATTAACATAAAGGTCTACAGAGGTGATATTAAATTGTTTGATAAATTTGTGGATCTTCCCTCGGAGGTACAATCCCTAAACCCTAAATCTAATTCAATTAATACCTTCATTGATTCTGGTAAAACATTTGTTGGTTCGCATGTCTTGGAGGTTTGTGGTCGTTTCCTTTGGATTTTGATTAATCATATATGTGCACCATATACAACTGTTGGTTGGCATCTTGAGTGTTTCTCCACACCTAAATTTTCCATACTCATAAGACCCGCATGCAAAACAAATGATGCATTCCTTTACGCTAAATTCCATTTGACCTGATTCCAAGCTAGTGGCTTCTTTCCTCTGAAAATAAATAAACAAAATAATAATAATTTTTTTTGGAAGGGCTAGATTAGTTTTGGGTTGATTCGCTTTTACCAAGTTTATTTTCTTGCTTTTATTTCTTTTTGCTTCCTTTTCGTTTTTCCCTTTATTACAGACAAAAGTGATGGAGCAATGATTGGTGATACTAAAAGGAAGACTATCTGTATATTTTTAACTGATTGACCAAATGTGTTTGGTGGACAACAGACTTGTAGGTGAACTAAGTTTCCATCCTTTGTTATGATTCCTCGCTCGTCTACCATTCGCTTTCTATGCGGGACAACCTCGCTGTCCACATTCGTTAGTATCGTTCCCCCTTCTTTCTTTCCCTTTCTTTGGCCCCTTTCATTTTGAGATGCCTCTAGCGTACACGTTGTGGACGCTCAATGTTTTGGATCTTTCCCTCAATGCACATACACGACAAGTTTCTAAGCCTCATAATCATCTCGTCAAGTTCGAAGAGTTGTCCTTTTAGGTTATACAACAGGTCCAAGGCCCTCATACTTACCACTTTACATGAGTTATTCCCAAAGTCCCGATTCATGAATCCCTTGACCTCCATCGTGTCTCCCCTTGTTGTATAACCTGGTCTACCCAACCCTCTCATCATTTCTTGTGCCACATTGAGTCACCCTCAGTCCTGTTTTTCCCTTCCCCTTTCCTACAGAGAATCGATGATTGTATGTTATTGTTTAAAGATTTTACACCATTGTAAGTGACGCGCATTTGTTGGTTGGCAATTGTTTTCGACGATTTTTGTCAACAAGATTTAGTCGACAAAGCGTTGTCAGGCTCCCTCTCAAGTCACACTGCTTGAGAAAAGTTTCGCTCACTCTCGTTAAAGTTGGTGCAATGTTTCTGGAGAAATCATCGTGGCACTTGACTTATTGCTAAGAATGGCCCTTTTCCTTGCTCCTCATATTATTTGCGCTATTCTATTTCTATTCTATTTCACCATGATACAACATATACATCTCCTTACTGTTCACTTAATATTGTCCTATACCTATTTATTACCATGACTTTGGTTCTAATAAACAGAAAGTACATCAATTACTTCATATCATAAATCCATCTTCTTATATATGTCCTAATTTCCAAAAATGTACCTTATATCTCTTTCACATATTTAATTATAACATAAAAGTAATACCCAAATTCATTTTGAGTTAACACTTTTTTTTTTTAAATTGTTCCATGCCAAAAGTTGAAAAAGTATCATTATGTTACTTTCCATGACCCTCTCCATACCTTTGTTATTATTTAAATAAAATGATGATCTTCACTTTATCATGGATTAATTTCCCTTTTCCCTATAAAGTCACTACATGATATCCAATATCTCGAATACAGCCATTTCCTTGTGGTTTGACTTAACTCATAAAGTGTAAGTGTGGATTTATGCCATGAAATAAGCGAGCCATCTAAAGGTTCATTATAATTCTTATTAAAGCATTTGATATAAAAGTGAAGGGTCACTTTTCTACTTGTGGGAAGTGCTTTGCCATATTGCCGACTTACACGTATTGATTTTATCAAAGGAAATATCAGCATGGAACGAGAGATTGGAATGGGTTTTATTTAAACTAGGTTCGAATCTCAGTGCACAGTTGTGGAGATTAGTTCTGGCGATTGTCTTAGTGTACTTCTTGACACAACAAAAACGCTCGAAAATTCTTGGCCTGAATGTTGCAGAAGCAGCGATTGCACATAAGATTATTTCTAACACAATTGGAGACTTATGGCAAAGTTGAGATTTCGAAACTATTAGAAAGAATCCACTTAACCATCATTACAATTATTAGAAAGAATCCACTTAACCATCGTTACAATTATTGAAGTTTTTACCTTGAAAAATGTGAACAGTTGGCTATGGGACAAAGCCTCCAATGGAAAAGCTATACGTCGTTGTGGCTGCCCATATCCATATCGAAGAATATTATATGAAGATATCGAAGAGGTTGTATAACTTATTCGCGCACATGTATCCAGTCATTATGATGCCATCGACCAGTTATGCTCTATCAATATTGCTTGGAGAAGCGACTATGCAGTCACATCAATATTGCTTATTCGCGCAAATGTATCCAGTCATTATGATGCCGTTGACGAGTCCTGCGCTCCTATGTGGTAATGAATCTTGAGCCGTATGTAAATCTAATTCTTGCATCAATAATCGCAGCATAAAAAAAAGGTGAATGCAGCCTTCCGGTGGATCGGTAAGATGGAGAGTAGCTTTGTTAACAGCTGCAAATTAACAGGAAATGGCTAGATTGGACAAGGAAACTGAGCTGCGTGCACAGTAGCATTTTCTTTAATCAAGTCGTGAGAGGTGCTATCAAAATTGACCAATTATGTCAGTCGTACCACATTAAATCTCTCCAACAACAATTGTCCGGAGATATTCATGTCATAAATCACTTTACAAGGTTACCCGAGAAAGCTTTTTGGAAACCCAGGTTTCTGTTGCGATTGGATTGGATCACATTGTGGGACATGCTCCAGACACTCAAAAGATTCTGTCTCAACACCAGTGATTGTGTTCCTCTCGTTGGTTTCAGTGTTAATATCCTGTGTGATAGGTCTAACCATTTATTGAAGGTTCGAGCCCGATTGTCTCAATCGAGGGTTCGCGCTGGGACAACGCTGCGAGGCATTACGGTGATGTTCTTCACCCAGATATAACAGCTGCGAATTGATTCGTTTGTAATGTGTTAAGGGAATTCCTAACAGTTTCTTAGTTTGAAAACGACCATAACCACCGGAGTTCACTCGGTAGGAAAACGCAAGACACGGGAATGACACAAGGATAACAAAAGACAATTAGTTTTGTTAATGATATATTAAAAAAATTCGTGGATAGTTCGAATTTCAGTTATAAAACTGATTAACCACTGAAGCTCCCTACCAACTGATATAAAAGAAAGCAGCGCGCGGCCTGCCAAAAGGGACAGATTCTAAGAAGAATTCTTAGGCAGACAGAAAATTTATGAAGGATATAAGATCTTAGAAATAAAGTTGAGAGAGAGAATTTAGGCATATTTTTAAGAGAGTAATATGTTGAGAGTGTTGAGAGAGCTTTTCATTTCATTGGTACATTACATCTTCAACAAGGATTGACGAAATCGTCAGCAGCAGCAGCGGGTGGTTTTGGGAAGCAGCGAAGACGAGAGGATGAAGTTACTTACTGGCTTTCATGAGGTAGATATTTACTTATTTAGTTTGCTGTAATAAGGTTCGATTCGATTCGGTGCTAATCAGTTTTAGTATGCAGATTCTCTCTTTGTGATTCGACATCATATTCTATTTCTTCTTGGCTCAGCTTTCTTTTTCTTTTTCATGCTCGGTGTTTTTATTATACGTTGCATTTATAAAGGATAAAGAGCATATACCTGGCCCCTCTACACCAGGGGCCAGGTATATTTTGGTTGATTTATGATATTGTATGGGAGTTTTTCAATGGAAATTAGCCATTTATTACTATGTACATCTCTTTGATTTTTTCTTTAAATTACTTAATTTTCTTCAATTTTATTTTACATTTTGATTTCAGAATATAAAAATATATATATATAAATCCTTAAAAGATAAATTATATATATATAAATCCTTAAAAAATAAATTAAATGAAATTATGTTGTAAAATCATGTTCATAATTGTTTTTCTTTTTTACTTCTTTAATGTACATAAACCTTGTTTATTTTATTACTTTAATTTTATGATCCTTACACCTAACTTAGAAAAGGAAAATGAACAAAGTCATAATATGTATATATGTTTGATTATTAAACTTGTTTAATGCTCATAACTTTTTTTTGCCGTTATCTTGACTTCATAATGTTTTAGCTACAACCTAATTCCTTGTGAAAATTAAAAAAAAGATACATCATTTAAATGTTATTTTTATTTTTCAAATTAACCTAGTTTATTCGCTTTTAGTTAATTTTGCCTTATTTATTTTTCCTCCCTAAATTAAAACAACAACAGTGCTGTTCTAATTTTTGTGCGTCTCTTTTATTAAACTTAATTTTTGTTACATCAAATCCACATAGAAGTTATTAGAATTGTAAATAGTATGAAAATCATGAAATCACATAAAAATTAAATATTGCTAAAAGGAAAGATTACAGGGAAAAATGATCTATGCTTGTACTATAGGTTAAGAGAAATTTGACTTAAAGTTCAATGCGCATTCATGTCTGGGGCTTTAAGCTTAGGATGATATTCCCCGCTTCTTTCAATTTTTATTTTTCCCTTTCTAAACCTCAATGTTCTAACCAATCGAAAGTATGTTTAGTGCTTGTAACCATGTGGTTTCAGCTACTAACCCTGGGAAAGTCATTCACAAGTATGGTATATTTGAGTTCGAAGAAGACCTAAACAATTCCCCTTGATATGTGCCCACTCCATTGAAGTTCGCTAAGCTGGTGAACCCCTTACCTCACAAATTCAAGAATCATTTTCCTCTCTTCCATGGTGATGGAACTGTTACATTTATTGAACACCTTCTTGCGTTTTTGAATTCTTGTGCCATTCTCGGCGTAAATAATAATGATAGTTGTATCTTTCTTTTTATGAATTACCTTCAAGGAAATGTCACCTCCTTATTTTATAGCCTTCTTGATGGAGGCATTTCAACATGGTTTGTTTTGTCTTACTGGTTTCTACTTTTGGGCATTTGGATAATCCTTACGAGCATCTTAAGACATTTAGTCAATTACGCATGAAGGATAATGAGATCATTCTTACTTTTAATCTTTAGTTTATCAAGTTGTACAATCTAATTCCTACTCCCATTCACCCTACCAACTTGGTCTCTCTGTTGCATTACTATGAACTTTTTCCCCCTCTTTATTGATGGCGGTTGGAAGAAAATAATCTTCAAAACCTAGAGTTATCCCTATCTACTTTCCTCAACTTCGAAAAACAAAATCGTAGAACAAGTTACTCCTTTGACGTTTATGATTCACACAAGGAGTTGTCTTCTTTAATCCCCATCATTAAGAGATTGCAATGTCACGTCTTACTTCTTGAGTCTCAATCTTTAAATCACGCTGATGATATATCTCAGGAACCCTCTAGCTCAGGGCATAGTCATAATGAATCAAATACTTGTGGTCGAGAGCTTGAATGTGATGAGGACCATGATTATATCATGATACTTAATGAACAATCCACCTCTGATACCCTTCTTAAACTGCATACCCAAAATCACATTTCATCTCTAGCTTCTTATCTGGAGGTATACAATGGAATTATTGATTACACAAATGAATAGATCAATGATAATTTTTTCAAACCAATTTACAATACATTTGTATTCAACGATGATGTTAATGAGTGGTCAAATGATGTACACCAGTATGACTTTAATGACGCATGAGACGAATCCTTTTATGAAGACATATATGAGTTCAATCAAGATCTTAATTTGCATAAAAAATTCTCTAATCCTTTGTTCCAATCAAAAGAGGATAAGGAACCTAGCACCATCAAGCATGTCCCTCCTTGGCACATTTTTTATTTTGATAATAGTAGCTATTGTAAGGGCATTCCAATGTTTTTAAATCCATGTTATGAGTCTTCTTTGCATCATGACGATCATGTTCTTGATATAAAGGTCTACGCAGGTGATATTAAACTGTTTGATGAATCTATGGATCTTGTCTCGAAGGTACAAGCCATAAACCCTAAATCTAATTCAGTCAATACCTTCATCGATTATGGTAAAACATCTGTTGGTTGGCATGTCTTGGAGGTTGGTGGTCATTTCTTTTGGATTTTCATTAATCATATATGTGCACGATATACATCTATTGGTTGACATCGTGGTTGTTTCTCCACACCTAAATTTGTCATACTCATAAGACATGCATGCAAAACAAATGATGCATTCCTTTACGCTAAAATCCATCCAACGTGAGTCCAAGCTAGTGGTTTATTTCCTCTATAAATAAATAAAAATAATAATAATAAAATTTTTTGGGAAGGGCTAGATTAGTTTTGAGTTTATTTCTCTTTTACCCAGTTTATTTGCTCGATTTTATTTATTTTTTCTTCCTTTTCATTTTTCCCTTTCTTACAGCCAGAAGTGATGGAGCAATGATTGATGATATTCAAAGGAAGACTATCTGTATATTTTTAACTGATTGACCAAATGTGTTTTGGTGGACAACAGACTTGAAGGTGAACTAAGTTGCCTTCCTTTGTCATGATTCTTCGCTTGTTTACCATTCGCTTGGTACGCGAGACATCCTCGCTTGCCACATTCGTCAGCATTGTTCCCCCTTCTTTCTTTCCCTTTCTTCGTCCCCCTTCATTTTGAGATGTGTTCAACATACACGTTGTGGACACTCCGTGTTTTGGGTCTTTCCCTCAACACACATCCACGAAAATTTTCTAAGCCTTGTAATAATCTTGTCAAGTTCGAAGAGTTTTCCTTTTGGGTTATACAACAGGTCCAAACCCCCTCATACTTACCACTTTCCATGAGTTATTCCCAAAGTCCCGATCCATGAATCCCTTGACCTCTATCATGTCTCCCACTATTGTATAACTTGGTCTACACAACCCTATCAATATTTCTTGTCCCACATCGAGTCACCCTCAGTCCTGGTTTACCCTTCCCCTTTCCTCGAGAGAATTGGTGATTGTATGTTATTGTTTAGAGCTTGCACGCCACTATAAGCGACGCAAATATGTTGGTTGGCAATTATTGACGACGATTTTTGTCATTAGGATTTAGCCAACAAAGCATTGTCAGGCTCCCTCTCGAGCACACTGCTTACGTAAAGTTTCACTCACTCTCGTTAAATTTGGCACAATGTTTCTGGAGAAATCATCGTGGCACTTGAATTACTTCTAAGCATGGCCCTTTTCCTTTCTCCTCATATTATTCACGCTATTCTATTTCACCATGATACAACATATATATCTCCTTACTCTTCACCTTATATTGTCCTATACCTATTTATTACCATGACTTTGGTTCTAATAAAGAGAAAGTGGATCAATTATCTAAACTTCATATCATAAACCCATCATACTACTTTTTTTATATATATACAACCTTATTTCCAAAAATATACCTTATATCTCTCACATATTTAATTATAACCTAAAAGTAATACCCAAATTCCTTTTGAGTTATGACTTCTTCTTTTTTTTAATTGTTCCATGCTAAAAACTACAAAAAAATATCATTATGTCATACTTTCGATGACCCTCTCCATACCTTAAAATCATGATCTGCACTTATCATGGATTAATTTCCTTTTTCCCTATAGAGTCACTATATGATATCCAATATCTCGAATACACTCATGAGAGCCATTTCCTTGTCGTTTGACTTAACTCATCAAGTCTAAGTGTGGATTTATGCCATGAAATAAGCGAGCCATCTAAAGGTTCATTATAATTCTTATTAAAGCATTTGATATAAAAGTTAAGGGTCACTTTACTACTCGTGGGAAGTGCTTTGTCATATTGGCGACTTACACGTATTGATTTTATCAAAGGAAATATCAGCATGGAACGAGACATTGGAATAGGCTTTATTTATCCAAGGTTCGAATCTCAGTGCACACTTGTGGAGATTAGTTCTGGCGATCGTCTGAGTGTACTTCTTGACACAACAAAAACGCTCGAAAATCTTGGCCTGAATGTTGCAAAAGCCAGCGATTGCACATAAGATTGATTGTAACACAATTGGAGACTTATAGCAAAGTTGAGATTTCGAAACTATTAGAAAGAATCCACTTAACCATCATTACAATTATTTAAGTTTTTACCTTGAAAACTATGAACGGTTGGCTATGGGACAAAGCCTCCAATGGAAACGCTATACGTCGTTGTTGCTGCCCATATCCATATTGAAGAATATGATATGAACATATCGAAGAGGTTGTATAACTTATTCGTGCACATGTATCCAGTCATTATGATGCCATCGACGAGTCATGCGCTATCAATATTGCTTGGAGACGCGACTATCCTACGTGGTAATGAAGCTTGAGCTGAATGTAAATCTAATTCTTGCATCATTAATCGCAGCATAAAAAAGAAAAGTGAATGCAGCCTTCCGGTGGATCGGTAAGATGGAGAGTAGCTTTGTCAACAGCTGCAAATTAACAGGAAATGGCTAGATTGGATAGGGAAACTGAGCTGCGTGCAGAGGAGCATGCCCTTTAATCAAGTCCTGAGAGGTGCTATTAAAATTGACCAATTAAGTTAGTCGTACCACACTAAATATCTCCAATAACAATTGTGCGGAGATATTCTTGTCATAAATCACTTTACAAGGTTACCCGAGAAAGCTTTTTGGAAACCCAGGTCTCTTTGGCGATTGGATTGGATCACATCGTGGAAAATGCTCCAGAAACTCAAAAGATTATGTCTCGACACCAGTGATTGTTTGCCTCTAGTTGTTTTCAGTGTTAATATCCTGTCTGATCGGTCTAACAATTTATTGAAGGTTCGAGCCCGATTGTCTCAATCGAGGGTTTGCGCTGGGAGAATGCTGGGAGGCATTACGGTGAAGTTCTTCACCCAGATATAACAATTGCGAATTGATTCGTTTGTAATGTGTTAAGGTAATTCCCTAACAATTTCTTAGTTGGAAAACGACCATAACCACTCGAGTTCGCTCGCTAGGAAAACGCAAGACACGGGAATGACACAGGATAACAAAAGACAATTAGTTTTGTTAATGATATATTAAGAAAAATCATGGACAGTTCGAATTTCAGTTATAAAACTGATTAACCACCGAAAATGCCTACCAACTGATATAAAAGAAGCAGCGCGCGACCTTCCTAAAAGGACAGATTCTAAGAAGAATTCTTAGCCAGACAGAAAATTTCTGATGGATATAAGATCTTAGAAATAAAGTTGAGAGAGAGAATTTAGGCAGATTTTTCAGAGAGTAATATGCTGTGAGTGTTGAGAGAGCTTTGCATTTCATTCGTCTAGGAGGGATTGACGACATCATCTGCAGCAGGTGGTCTTGCTAAGCAGCGAAGCGTATAAGCGAGGATGAGGTTGCTGCAGTTCATGAGGTAAAGATTTACTTGTTTAGTGTGTTTTAATAATGCTCGATTCGATTCAGTGTTAATCAGTTTTATTATGTATGTTCTCTCCTTGTGATTCACCATCATGGTTCTATTCCTTCTTAGCTTGGCTCTCTTTTAATTCTTCATGCTTGATATTTTTATTGTACATTGCGTCTAGAAGGGCTAAAAACCATATACCTTTGTCTACTCAGAAACTTGAAGATTTTGATTGATTTATAATGTTGTATGGAAGTTTTTCAATGGAAATTAGCTATTTGACACTCTGTACATCTTTCTGATTTTTTCTTTAAATTCTTTAACTTTCTTCAACTTTATTTTACATTTTGATTTTTGATTTCAAAATATAAAAAGAAAAAAGATATGTAAATCCTTAAAAATAAATTAAATGTAATTATGTTGTAAAATCATGTTCATAATTTTATTTTTTTTACTTCTTTAATGTACATAAACATTCTTTATTTTATTACTTTAATTTTATGATACTTATATCATAACCTAAAAAGGGAAAATGAACAAAGTCATGAATATGTTATTTATAAACATTGTTTATTTTATTACTTTAATTTTATGATATTTATATCATAACCTAAAAAGGGAAAATGAACAAAGTCGTGAATATGTTATCTGTACATATGTTTTATTAATAAACTAGTTTAATGAACATAACTTTTTTTTGTTTTTTTTTTATTATCTTGGCTTCATAATGTTTTAGCTACAACCTAACTCCTAATGAAAATTAGGGAAAAGAAATAAAAATACATCATTTAAATGTTATTTCTACTTTTCAAACTAACCTACTTTATTAGTTTTATTAGCTTTTAGTTAATTTTGCTTTATTTATTTTTCCTCCTCTTAAATTAAAACAAAAGCATTGTTGTTCTAATTTTCATACGTCTCCTTTATTAAACTTAATTTTCATTACATCAAATGTACAAGCCCACATAGCCCACATAGAAGTAATTAGAATTGTAAATAGTATGAAAATTGTGAAATCGCATAAAAATTAAATATTGTTAAAAGGAAAGATTACAGGGTAAAATGATCTATTCTTGGACTATAGGTTAGGATAAATTTGACTTAAAGTTCAATGCCCATTCATTTATGGGGCTTTAAGATTAGGGTAATATTTCTGTTTCTTCTCGCCTAGCCCCACAGGAGGTTAAAATATGTTGGTGCTTGAGACTCTCTAGTCTTTTGGCGTCAATAATGTGGTAGGTTAACTTATGCTTTCCACTAGAAACTAGTTCCACTTGTTGACAAGCCATGTTGGTGGAGTCGACATTTCTTATGAGCATTGCATCCTCATCGGCTTGATGATGAAACTTGTCATGTTCTTTGTCATTCGACATGTGATGTTTGTGCTCAGTAGAAAAAGAGAAAATGTGATTGTGTTGTGAGCGAACAATTTTTTTTAGGTTGTGATATTGCAGTTTATGTCTAGAAGGAAGCGTAGTAATATATTTTTTTCTCTCACATATGACCTTTTTCAAGTTGTGATAAGTTAGTTTACGTTTTTTGTTCAAGGTCAGGATGACCTCATGGAAATTGGGAACATTTTCATTTTGATTAAATAACATACGATGCTTATGTAGATTCGATGTGGTTTAGGTGGCATTGACACTGGACCCTGAACTGGTAGTATTTCATATACCACCAATGCATTTTTTTCTCTTATGTATGACCTTTTTCAAGTTGTGATAAGTTAGTCTATGTTTATTTTTTAAGCCCTGTATGACCTCATCACAACTCAGACGAGTTTCATTCTCATTAAATAGCATGCCACACATATGAAGATTCAATGCGGTTTGGTTGGCATGGACAGTGGACCCTGAACTAGAAGTATTTAACATCAAAGGTTGATAATTGATATGTGGCATATCTGTTTTCAA
The DNA here is from genome assembly GCA_009831015.1 of Picea engelmannii. Lineage (NCBI taxonomy): Eukaryota > Viridiplantae > Streptophyta > Pinopsida > Pinales > Pinaceae > Picea > Picea engelmannii. The sequence continues at coordinate 13,620 of WSFP011216202.1, read as the reverse complement.
CGAGATGATATCAATTGTTTGATCGTAGTTTGAATCAGTACACTAGGAATGGACAGTTCCATTTGACAGGGCCGACCAGACCTAGATATTTAATCTGAATATGATAGATAGCCATTGCAAACAAAATCTTCCACCCTCTACATTTCCTTTTTCATATGGTAGTTCCATGTTTACAAGTTATTGTTGCCAACTTCCAATTGTCGACATATTTTCTACGAGATATGTTGAAAGGTGTTGATGCAATCAGTTACAAGCATGTTGGTTGCCGCCTATAGTTGCATTGCAAAAGGATTGTATAATGTAAATCTGTAACAATTGAACATCGAACTCTATTTCTACCAAATAGCAAATTGCATTGAACATAGCATCTCCACAACTAGATGCAACAATTTGCGTTGTCTGCAAGCCATGATAGTGTATACGATGCATAATTCATTTCCATTGCGATTCAAGGTCTTTGCAAATGAGGGAAAAGTAAATATGAGGTTCTCCAAGATTTCATATGGATAATATTATATAGAGTAGTGGTTCATAATGACCACTGACAGGATTGGCACCATGGAACAAGATGCAATATGTATCGTTAGATGCAGTTTTGTTGAATAGTAGATATCCTATTTTTCTTGTCAATGACCATATTCCAATTGATATATTGAGCCACTTGGACAACCACCGTATACAAAATATATCTCCCCAAAGTCCCCTCTCATGTGCAGGAAGAATTGCATATGCAAACAACTGTATCTTTGAAAAATATGTAGTGACATAATGTATTCCATGCAAATTCTAAAGAAAATCAGATGCCAATTCATATTGATATGACTCCAATGCCTCAACATCACCATTTTTTAAACAACCCAAGAAATAATAAAGTAAATGCAATAAAACCTAAAATGCATTGAAAAGGCAATCTCCTACAGTATACGAGAATGCATCCAATCTAAAAATCCCATTGCTATGCAATACCTAGTCAATGTTGTCATGTGCAATGGAGTCTATATCTATTTCATACGACTCAACATCTATTACGTGTTTCATTTCTTAATCTGTGATTTTCAAGATGTTTCTTAGCTATATTCAGTTTATAAGCAAACAGAGAAAAAGAAAAATAGAAAACTATAAGCGCAGAACTGTATACCAATTCCACTATGTATCCTTCAACCTTCTTCTTGTCAAATTCAATCCACCTAGTCACTACAAAATATGAAAAGAAAAAAAAAACATACAATGAATAGTGAACCAAACAAAAGAGACAACGCAAATGAAATAACATTATAAATTTGTTGAGCACAAAGATTGAGTATTCAAGGTATATCATTTTTAACCTATTCCTGGCGTGCATCCTACAAGCTTTTCAGTGGAAGAAAGTGCTTTGCAAGACACAAAGGAAAACACAAAGGCAACAATTGGATGGAGTTTTTTATTCAGAGAACAAAAGCATAACTTTCACAAGACCCTGACAGATGCTTGCCCCCTGTGACAACTCCGAATTCATTTTCTAAGCCCCTTTGCATTGCTATTTTTGAAAGAGATATGGCATGATATCCAGGACATGGAAGTTGGAATATGTGATTGGAAGGGAAAAACCTGGAAAAAATGCACCAAACGCATGGTTCCCAGGAACAAAAAATAAGAGGAGAACATTCGGTTTTCTTTTTTATATTTCATTGTAGTTGCGAAAGATGTGGGTTCTGTTTCTAGCATCGAAATTAAAAGCGGAACAAAACATTTGGAAGAGAATGGACTGGGAAAAATGCACCAAATGTATGGTTTCCAGGAACAAAAAAATGAGAAGAACATTGAGAAAAATGCATCAAACATATGGTTTTAAGGAGCAGGAAAAACTCTTTTTATATGTCACTATGGCTGCGACAAAGGTGGGATCTCTATAGAATATTGACGTTCAAGAATAAGGAAAATATTATTATCGTAGCAGCCACACATAAAGATGTTCTGTAATAGGATTTTGAGCCTGGGATTCCTAGTATTGAAAACTGTTGCTTGCAAGCTGCAAATAATAACCAACAAACAACGAATAGTAATGAAACCATGGCACATAAACTTACCCGTGAACAAGGGACGACATAAGCACAAATTCAAACCCTGTAAACTGCAACAACAGGTCCAAATGCTTGCAAAGTTGAAGAACAAAAACCGTGAACAACCACGAAGAGGTCCAACTTCAGCTGCAGGACCTCAACTTTTCAAATTTGAATCAAACAACAAGAAGCAACATCGAACGAACTAATGAACAAGCATCAGCCAGTGAACTAGTAATGCCTATGAAGAACAATATTTCCTAAATTCATTGCAGACAACACTATAACAAAAAATCAAAGGAAATTGTATTGTAACACACCTGTAGAGTAAACATTTAAGGCTGCGAGGCCTGTTACGTAAACACTTAAGGTTGTTAGAACCGTTGAAGGGTGTTGCATTGCATAAACATTTAATAAAATGCAGTGTGGTAGGCCTGTTTATGTACGCAATAATGAAAATGCCTCTCCAAGTACACAACAATAAAGAAAAATCAAACCTAATAATAGTAATAAAAAATAAAAAATAATAACAATAGTTCGCACAATGGAGAGTATGCTAAAAAACTTTACTCATATGACAAAGTAATATGAGAACTGACTATCCATTCTCATAACTTTGTATATCTAAACATTTCAATATGAATAGTACAAATTCAAAAACACCGTAGATGATAAAAAAATTAGATATGCCAACATATAAATCATTGGAAATAACGAAGCTGGAAATAAGACCTTAAATATATTATCTAATGAGATCATGACATATATGGGTTTTTTTATTATATAAAAAATAATGTTTTTAGTTGTGTAGTTCGAACAATAGAAATTATGCAAAAAAATTTAGTCAAACGACAAACTAATATAAAGTTAATGAATTATCGATTACTATAAACATTCGACATCTAAACATTTCAGTATGAATAGTACAAATTCAAAAATACCACAGATGATAAAAACTTTGGATATGCCAACATATAAATCATTGGGAATAGTGAAGCTGACAATAATACCCCAAATCTATTATCCAATGACTGTAATATTCTAGATATAAAAAGTATGCAAAATAGAAATAAAATGCTAGAAATGGAAGATGAACAACAATATAATGAGAAGAACACCAAAATAATACCAAAATGATACTAGAATAACACCAAAAAGAGCACTTTGATTACTGAGAGAAATGTTCACTTTCCTCTTCGAGGGGGCAACCTCCAGCAGAGAAAATCTCTATTACAATAATATCCAAGGCAAAAGTTCTCATACTCTCGACTCCTATTTATACTAAATATGTCTATCAAAAGAACCATCTAGAAGAAGATCCTTCTAGAAGCGAAAGCTTCTATTCGGTCTTCTTACATTCGACTTATTCTTCCTTATTTCTAGGCCTTATTAATATTGACCTTTATTACATCGGAATATATTATTCTACCTACGTGATGGGTTAGGTCCCTAACATGTCCTCCCCCTTAAAAATAACCTTGTCCTCGAGGCTTCAGATGTGGAAATTGCTACAGAATGGTAGTTGGTTCCCAAGTGGCATCTGTTGGGGTTGTATCTTTCTACTAGAATAACACTTCCTTGATGGTTCGCTGATGCAGACAACACTCACGATGGTCCAAAACTGCTTGTGGTTGTAGATAAATGGATCCTTCTTCGTCCAACTCGGGAATGTTGGTTTCAGTTTGACACTTAGTTCCAATCACCTTCTTTAAGAAGAAAAAATGAAAAACATGATGTATCTTAGAATGACTGGTCAAATCTAATTGACAGGCCACTTGTCCCACATGCTTGAGAACAGTATAAGGACAATAAAATTTGAGCGCCAATTTTTAAAAATGGTCATCCTTGAGGGAATTTTTCTTGTAAGGTTGCAGTCGAAGAAACACCTGATCCCCTTCTACAAATTGACGTTCAGAGAGAACTTGATCTACTTGTCTCTTCATGCAATTCTGGGCCATGAACAAATTATCTTTGAGCATATGAAGAATAGCCTCTCAAACTGTAAGCGTTTGTTTAATCTCCTGGACCTTCGAGACACCTCAAAAATATGAGAGAACTGAAGGTGGATTTTGTCCATATACCACTTCAAAAGGAGTCACGCGAGTTGTTGTATGGTATGAACTATTGTACAACCATTCAACTAGTGGTAACCATTGAGCCCAACCATTGAGAAAAACACCTCAAATATGTTTCAAAAAACTTGTTGACAACTTCAGTTTGACCATTAGTCTAGGGATGATAAGATGTGTTGAGATGCAATTGGGTGCCTTGTATCTTGAACAGTTCTTGCCAAAAATTCCTCGTGAAAGTTGGGTCGCGATCAGAAACAATAGAATGTGACATGCCATGAATATTGAAGACCTGATCCATGAAACGTTGAGCCAGAGTGGATGTTGTAAATGGGTGTTGAAGAGCACATAAATGAGCATACTTGGAAAGATGATCAACTACCACCATGATGACTGATTTATTTCCCGATTTAGGTAAGCCTACAATAATATCCATAGAGATATCCCACCAAATAGCAACTGGAATCAGAAGAGGTTGTAGTGTGCCAGGAGATTTGACTATTTCTCCCTTGTTTCATTGACACACATCACATTCAACAACAAAATTATGAACGTCCTGTTTCATACCATGCCAGAAAAAAGAACGTTTGACCTTGTAATAGGTTTTGGTAAACCCGGAGTGCCCAACTATGGGTGTAGCATGAAGATCAGAAAGTACCATGGATTTAAGTTTTGACATTTTACTTAAATACAAATGGCCTTTGTATCGAAGCTCATCATGGAGCCAAGAGCACCCTCGGGAAACTGGAGAATTTTACTGCAATTGTTTTATCAGATGTGAAATTTTGGGATCATGTAGCCATTCTTGGCGAACAGCTTGGAGCCAATTTGGTATAATGAAGGAGAGAGAAAAAAGGGACCCTTCATCTTCATATTTTCGGTAAAGTGCATATGAAACCACATTGTATTTTCCTTTCTTTTAAATGATCTCATAATCATATCGAAAGAGCTTAGTCACCCATTTTTGTTGCTCTGGGGAGGAAATGCATTGTTCCAGAAAATACTTGAGGCTTTCATGATCTGTCTTAATTTGGAAGAGTTTCCCCAATAGATAAGGGTGCCAAAGATCAATGACGTGCATAATAGCCAACATTTCCTTTTCATAGATTGATTTTCCCAAAATTCGTTCAGACAATTTTTTGCTGGTAAGGCCAAAGGCCGACCTTTTTGCCTAAAGACAAGGCCAATTCCTTTCCCTGAAGCGTCACATTCTAGGACAAAGGTCTATGTTAAATCAGGAAGGGAAAGGAATGGAGTGGTGCACATGGCCATCTTCAAGGTTTGAAAATCCTAAGCAGCTGTTGGAGTCCAAGTGAAAGAATTATTTTTAAGGAGTGCAGTGAGAGGTGCCGCAATCTTTCCAAAATTCTTAACAAACTTGGGATAATAACCTGTTAAGCCTAGAAATCCATGCAAGATTTTGAGAATCTTTGGGCGAGTCCAGTCTTGCATAGCTTCAATATTTTTAGGATCCACCCTAATGTCATCCTTTCCAATAAGATGACCCAAGTACTCGACTTCCGAGGCTCCAAAAGCATATTTAGATTGTTTCAGGAAAAGTTGGTGCTGAGAGAGTAGATGGAGAACTCGATCCAAATGAGAAATATGGTCTGTATAGGTTTTTCTATAGATGAGGATATCATCAAAGAAAACTAAGACAAAATGATTGAGAAAAGGATGGAATACATGCTTCAAGAGGCTTTGGAAAGTGGAGGGAGAATTACACAAGCCAAAGGGCATGACCAAAAACTCATAGTGGCCCGAATGAGTTCTAAAGGAAGTCTTAGGAATCTCTGTCTCTTTCATATGGATCTGGTGGTAGCTAGAACGAAGATCAAGTTTAGTAAAGAACTGGGCGCCACTCAATTCATCCAAGAGGTCATCAACGATAGGAATGGGAAAATTGTCTTTAATGGTGAGTTTGTTGAGGGCACGAAAGCGATGACACATGTGCCAAGAACCTTGTTTCTTAAGGACCGTGACCATAGGAGAAGAGTAGGGGCTTGTACTAGGGTGGATAACACCTGCATTAAGCAGTTCTTGAACCATTTTCTCAATTTCATTTTTTTGGGAAAAGGGATGATGATAGTGACATATATTGGGAGGAAGTCTTCCTAGGACAAGGGGAATGGAATGATCATGAACACCAAGGAAAGGACAGAGTCCGTGGGGAGTGGAAAAAACCACTTGATATTTAGAGAGGATGGATTGGAGGTTCTGCGGCACAAAGGGTGTATCAGTGGTTTGTATGACATGGAGTTGGGAAATAATGCCAAAATGACCTTTTTTTAGCAGCTTTTCCATGCGATGGGAACTAATGATCTCATGGGAAACATCGGTGATTCCTTGGAACTTATATTGTTGGCCCTCCTGGTTGAATTGCATGGTTAATTATTTAAAATCCATGAGAATGAGACCCAAATTCCTTAGCTAGTCTACACCCAATACAATGTCACAATCGCCCATGTCAATAGAAAACATATGAGATTTCAGGTGGTATTCACCAATTTGGAGACACACATTTTCACAATTTCCTCCACATTTCATGGACCCGCCATTGGAAATCATGATTTGGAAATTATTGACTACATGGATATAGAAATTAGTTTCTGGGGAAATGTGGCGATAAATAGAATTATGGGTGCTTCCACTATCAACAAGAATGATGACCTTCCTATGCTTGATGTGACCAATTAGCTTGAGGGTTTGGGGAGTAGAGAAGCCAGTGAGAGAATTTAGGGAAATGACCGGCTCTGCTTCCGGAGGGTCTGAGGGAGGGGTTATGTCAGTGGGTTCAAGTGACACAAACAAAAGGGGAGATTCAACATCCTCTTGCGAAACATCCTCCCATATGTCCATAAAAACATTTTGTTCCTTACACTTGTGTCCCGGAAAATATTTGTCATCACAATTATAACAAAGGCCTTTGAGTTGACGTTCAGCCATTTCGTCCCTGGTCAATTTTTGGATCTTTAGTGGAGTAGAAGGAGGAGTGGGATTTATTAGTTTAGTGCGAGGACTAAAGGAGGCATTTTAGTTTTGAGAAGAGACAACATGTTGCACTTCGTTATCTCTTTTAGTATCCTCCACCCAACTCTGAGGTCGAGCCATGAGGACATGGGCACGAATCTCATCCTTGAGGCCACTGATAAAACATTCTCGTAAAAAAACATTAGACATGCCCTCTGTACGAAAATCTTGTTGCTTAAAAGAATCTATAAAGTCTTCCACTGTGCCAAATTATTTCAACTTTGGCAAACTACCTAAGTGGCTGGTGTTAGTGTCAAAGCATTCATAAAGATCTGTCTCAAAGTGTGTCCAAGCAACATACCCTTGGCGAGCAACTTTTCTCCATTGCCACCATTACCAATGTTCTTGATCTAGATGGAGAAAACCATACTAGATTTTGGCTAACTCATCTATAATGTCGTACAAAAATAAATTATGTTCCATTTGAGTTACCCAACCAGTGGGATCCAAGACATCAAATCTGGTCACATCCACATGCAGAAGACGTAGGTCATGCTGAAAGTGATGGGGCCGAAAATTATGGGAATGAGAGGAAGTTTTAGCTTCGGTATGCAAAGGTGGTTCAAATAAAGGGGGATCTGCAAGGATATGCAGCTTGGTGAAGATCATCATACTAATAGATTCAAGCTGGGTAGTAATGTCTTGTTTGAGGTCTTCTTTGAGTTCCTCGATTGAGGTGGCGATGGAGTAATGCATTTTTTTAATGATAGTGGAAATATTGGCATTTATTTGTCTCACTTCTTGTTGGGTCTCTGTGAAATTAGATTGCAAGGTATTGAAGTGAGCTTCCAAGTATTGGCTACGAGTATGGGTCATGATGACAAGGGAACCGAAAAGGGGCAAGTGGGGTCAAAACATTTGCTGAAAAATGATAGGTATGACTGTAATAAGGGAGAAGAGAGAAATCCAATGGAATAGGTCTCAAATAATGGTGTAACAAAATCCAAACTTTTTATTTTATTTTATTTTTTACACTTGCGGAGTTATACTCTGGTTTGAAGAATATTGCAGTGATGAAATTCCCAAATGCTTAATCAAGAAGAAATGTGTAGTGATTTGGCAACTTGAATGCAGGAGATATAGTTGCGTGGCAATAGATATTGTCTAGTTTTTTTTTTTTTTCTTTCCCCAAAGGTTAGGTATTCAAGGGTTCTACAGACAAGGGTTTGCCCTGTATTATATCTCTCTCATATATGTGCGGGGTCCAATAGTATTACTCAGCCCAATACCTCAGGGCACCAACTAAGGAGGATAGACCGTTCCCTTAGCCCTACTACTCGACTACCCAGGTACTAGAGAGTATCTTCCTGAGTGATGTTCTCGGTGGCACTATAGCAGTCAGGAGGTTGATCGGTTTATCTAAAGAGGGATTCAAGAAATCTAGGACGATCTATATACAGGTGTTGTCTGATGCACTACCACTCGAAGGGGATACAAGGGTGGCTAACATATGTGCTCTTAATTACCACTTGTATTTCATGCGTGTGTGAATCCCCGACCGCAAGCTTATGTGCATAAGGATAGATCTTTGTAGCTTAAAGACGTCGAAATACGTCTCTACCCTGAAAAAAAATTAACCACAATTTTCTGCTGATGAAAGTGCTTTGGTACCACTTGTAATATTCCAGATAGAAAAAGTATGCAGAACAAAAATAAAATGCTAGAAATGGAAGATGAACAACAATATAACCAGAACAACACCACAATAATACCAAAATGATACTAGAATAACACCATGCAGAGCACTTTGATTACTGAGAGCAATGTTCACTTGCCTCTTTGAGGGGGCAACCTCTAGCAGAGCATAGCTGTATTACAATAATATCCAAGACATAAGTTCTCATACCCTTGACTCTTATTTAGACTAAATATGTCTATAAAAAGAACCATCTAGAGGAAGATTCTTCTATAGCAGAAGCTTCTATTAGGTCTTCTTACATTCAACTTATTCTTCCTTATTGCTAGGCCTTATTAATATTGACCTTTATTACATCGGAATATATTATTCTACTTACGTGAGGAGTTAGGTCCCTAACAATGAGATCATGACATATATGATTTTTTTTAATTATATAAAAAATAATGTTTTTAGTTATGTAGTTCGAACAATAGAAATTATGCAAATAGTCCCTCTAAGCCTTCAACAGGACTAAAAAGAAGTAATAATGATTACTTCATTACTTTAAAAATTGAAGTACAATTAGATACATCTAGATGTTAGTAAATATTGACAATGTCATTAGTGAAAATTTAAATTTACTTTTCTAACATAAATTGATGACCATAACACTCCAAAATATGATGGAACTATAGTACATATATTTATGTAATCTTTTAAGCAAGAAACTATCAAAGTCATTTAATTTCACCTAATTAGTTTTAACTTAAATAATAAAAATAAATGTTAATTCCTTGCTAATTGTTGTCTATAATGTGGTTATTTATTGGATATATTTTGAGATAGATAAAAGATTAGTTGAGTGAATTGAAATCGTTGTTTATAATGTGCTTATTTGTAGGCGATATATTTTGAGATAGATAAAAGATTACTTGAGCTAATTGTGGGGGCGATGGTTGAGTGATTAAAGGAGTTGATTGTTTCATGTAATAGCTAATGAGAATGTTTGTGCTTGGGTTTGTTATTTTTTTTAATTTGGTATGGAGTCTAGAAAAATCATTTCACTAATGTCAATCTTAGTCTTCACTAATGTCGATCTTAGTCTGGACGCTGCATCTTGCCATGGCACCACATGGACGTGGTTCAAAGTACTAAAACGTTTCAGCCCATCAAAACTCACATAAGGAAGACTGGTTTTTCTTAAGGCATTTTTTCAATATCTCTTCCTCTCAGCATGATACAGGATGTCCAAGTCTCTAGTTAATATTTTTGCACGCTACGTAGGGGCACGAACTCATGACAACACGAAAGGAGAAAAATTCTAGGGAGGACTCTAGACTTTAATTGGAAGGAGATTTGTTGTTGTTTAAAGTTTTTTTGGCTCAATGTGATCCCTGTAATATTGAAGTCCTGGTATGCATCTAATTGTCGTTGTTGCCTCAACATTTAATCTAGGGATGGTTATTCATGCTAGTGGCATCTTAACATTTAAATTGGTTGGGACGATGAGAATGATGTTGGATTTCACGTCTTACTTGAGTTTTCTTTAGCTTTATCGTTTGAATGATTTTGTAAATTTCAACGCAGAATTGATTGAATAATAAATATCTCAAACTTTTATCCAGGTGCTTTCATCTAACTCATCCTTTGTAACTTAGGATTATGGTAGAGCATTTCCTTTCATCTAACTCATCCTAAGATAATATGATTATGGTAATGCCTTTTTATTGGAATGTAACTAGCACAACCACATTTAAAAATGTGGTTGATATACGCAGAAAGGCATTATTCATCGCTGATTGAATATTATTAATAAAATTTTAAATATAATAATTTTTTGGGGATAGCTTTTTGGAGCTTATAAAAAAATTATTTTTTATGACAAAATGTTTCCATGTTGAAAAGAAGTCAGTAAATACACTTAAGATAGAATGTCATTAATTTAAACTCATCATAAATTTACACCAAAAAAATATAATTAAAACACATCATAAAAGATGGCATCCTAAATTTACACTAAAAAAAGTGTAATTAAAACCATCTTAAAAGAATTGTTTATTTAAAATGCATCATGCATTTATATTTAAGACACACCATCATAAAATAATTGTTTATTTAAAACGCATTATGCATTTATATTTAAAACATATCATAAATTTAAAGGTATATTAAATTTAAAAGCATATTTAAAACCCATCATAAAAGAACAGTATTTTTATAAACACAACATATAAACTCAGCATATACATAGTATATAACAACATCCTTTATATAAAATAAGTGCATGTCAATTTAAACTCACGCAGCATACAAATTTTATGATTTTACCCAAATAACTCTAACCGTAATAAATTTAACTCGGTTTTGCAAGTAAATATGAAAATATTTGTATGGTTTCAAATGACACCTTTGGTGTCTTCCCTCATGCTGCCATGGGTTTCTAATGGCGTCTTCCCTCAAATTTGTGGCTTCGAAAAGTGACTTAACCTTTTCATATTGAAGGTAATGAGTAGCTTCCAACAGTTTCTCTCGCACAATAAGTTTAACCTGCAAAAAACAAACCTCAGACTTTTGTTCATTAAAACCTTAGAAGCTTCCAACAGTTTCTCTCGCACAACAAGAAAATTTTAACCTACCAAAAACAAATCTTAGACTTTTGTTGATTAAAATCTTATAGAAACAAACCTCGGACTTAAAACCCTAGAGAAACAAACCACCGACTTCTATTGATAAAAACCCTAAAGAGTATTGTTATTGTTCTAAAACCTAGATATTGTGTAGAGAAAAAGCATACACAAACATTTTTAGTTTCATCTAGGAGAGGGATTTCATTTTCATTATATAGATCATCATACAGTAAAACTATTCGTAAGGTAAAACGAATCGTAAGGTGTGAAGAGTCATGAGTACATTAAGCTAACATTAGATGAAATCTGGTAAGGGGTAAGGGAAGCAGACGGGCACATCCAGCTGACATATGGTAAGGTAATTGGATTACCTTACCAATTGAAATTCTTGATAATTGAAATTCTTCACAATTAATGGAAACGATTAATTGAGAATCGACACAAACCGTTGATAAATGAAACATCTACAGGTATATGAAACTTGTTATCCACATGGCCACGGGAACCCGCCTACGCACCCACCCACTAATAGTAATTTTTATTGTTATTCATATTTAAAATGCTTGGATACCTGGTAAAAAAATGTTGGTGCCCTATAAAAAATGAAATCACAGTAAAACATGTAAATTTAAATGCAGTAAAAAGTGGCACAACTTTCAATGTAATACTGTAAAATGAGAAAATATTAGGTAACATGGCAGAAATGTAAATTTAATACAGTAAAATGAGAAAAATTTAATAGTGAAGTAATTTTGTAATTTCAAGTAAGTTTGTTAATCATTTGAATGTGGCAATTAGATGGTCACACAGTAATTTCTTAATCATATTAAGTAAATTTTAAAAAGTAAACATGTTAACGAAAGCCTTTAAAAATGATAGAAAGTTATGAACATGAGATCTCATTCATTGATTTGGAAGGACGACTAAGAATATGCTAGCAACTTCAATTGATAACCATAGGATTGAAATTTATGATTAAAAGATCATTAAATGTGCCCATTGTCAACAGGTATACGCTTATCGGCGTAATTAATGGTTTCATGCTAGCAAGCCAATCATACTATCCTCCATTTGTTTCAACTATGACCAAAGGAGAGATAAGGAAGAATAGTTTTCAAAAGGAAGTATATTATACTACAACTATCTTTTATTGAAGAGAGATATTGAAGAAAACTTGCGTATAATATTTTTTTTCTTAAAGAGAGATACTGAAGAAAACTTGCTTATAATTAATACCACCAATTCAACCGGTTGAGACTTGGGCATTCACCCACACTGCTGGCCATGTTTTGAATGCCTACAACAGACATACGTTCTGTTCCCTACAACACTCAATTTGCTTGGTTGGCTAGCTAATTGGTACATGTCATTTCAGCGATCCCATGCTTGTATATTTGCTAGAATGTTAAACCTATAGCTCTAGTATATCATTGTGGTAATGCAGGTGTTGGACGAAAGCTTGAAATCGGCCTATTGGTGATTGCAATGACAATAACAAATTTATTTCCGCAGAGGATCCTGTTGATGAGATGGACAAGCCATGGGCATACTGTTTGCGGATCACTATTGGAGGGATTCTCGCCTTCAAGATAGATTTTAATTAATTGTATGTGAAGAACAATTGAGTAAATTTATATAAGTAAAATACCAACTATCTCTACATGAATACACTTGTAACGATGAAAATGATGAAAAAAAAAGATTGGTTGGAAAGAGTGAGTGGCATTACACTTCCCATAATGATAGTTCCTAAGAAGGATGGAAGTTCAAGGATGTGCATTCACTCACAATATTTGAACAAGGTGACCACCAAGAACAAATATCCTTTGCCAAGAATTAATGAATTCTTAGATCAAGTGCAACAAGCTAAGATCTTCACAATGCTGGAACTTAAATTAGGCTATCACCAAGTAAGAGTGAAAGAAGAAGCACTTGGAAGACAACATTCAAGATAAGGTAGGGTTTGTGTGAATGGCTAGTTATGCCTTTTGGATTACATAGTGCAATTGTGAATTTTATGTGTTTGATCAATGACGTGCTACATCCATATCTAGATTCTTTGTAATTGTTTATCTAGATGACCTACTAATATTAAATGCTACTTGGCAAGAGAACATCTCACATTTGAACATGCATTAGACACACCTAACGAGCAATGTATTTCTCATCTCATGAAGAGTGAGTTTGGAAAAGATTCCTTGGTGTACCTTGGACATGTGATTGGTGGAAGAGTACAA
>ML825835.1:88550-101638 GCA_009831015.1 Picea engelmannii | reverse complement strand
GTTGGAAAGGTGAGGGAACTATACGCTCATCTTCAAATAGACTGAAAATAGTCTTTTGGAGGTCCCAAAGCTTTCCAATGGGGAGGTGTGATCCAGGGGATCAAATTTTGCTCAAAATTCAAAGTGCTCAGAATCACTTCAAATCGAATGGGAGCGTAGGCCTCGTCATCATGAACCCAACACAACTCATTTGGGTTCAAACAGATGTCGGATGAGAGAGATATCATATTCTATTCAAAACGACAAACATGCAAAAAAAATGTGCTGACTGTACAGTCCGTACAGATGCTGATGTGGCAGACTGTATGACACGTGGCAGGGACATACAACACGTGGTAGGTGTTGGTTGGCAGTCATGTGGATGAGTTGGCGTATGACACGTGGCAATGGTGGCGAATGGAATGCTGACATGTGGCCCAATCAATGGCCGCCACATGTCACCTTGGCATTGGTTTAAAATTTATGTTGTTGGCCGGATTCGACCCCGCGACCTCCAGACAGGGGCAAAGCTTTGGGAAGGGCCACCCAACCGGTGCGCCACCCACATGGTTCTTAACACTATACCTTTTAAAATTTATTTGAATTTGAATGGTTTTGAAAAGGGCGTGGTCCGGGCCAGGGCTTAGCCCCGGCCCCCGGTCATATGTGTATGTGTATAGAACCACCGACGCGCACCTCCGACCATTTACCATATTTTTAAACGTAGCCCCTTTTCGTATGAGCGCGCGGTCATATGGTGCTTCACATGCCCACGGCCTTGGCGGTTAGGGGCTAGGCGCGTAACCGTCCTACAATTCGCACTGGTTGTGCGGTTGTGCCCGGTGCTGAGTTTTAACACATAAATGCGTGTGGGGGCTATGTTGAGGAGGAGGAGGTGCATTTCTGCGATCCAGAGACAACAAGTTTGAAGGGGAACTTCAAGGAAGCCTATCTTCTTCAATTTTTGGCCAAATGAGGTGCCAAAAAAGCCTAGCTAGGGGTTTTTGGATGTTCTGAAGCCATTGGAGCCATCTATTTGACATTTTGAGCATTGTAAAGCACATATTTTAGCACTTTGAGAAAATAATACAAAAGATCCATTGGAAGCTGGACCAGGAGATGTAGCCCAAGAGAGGGGTGAACTCCTTTATCATTTATTGTGTTATGTGTTTTATGTTCACTGTTATTTGCTTCTATTTATATGCATCTTGAATATGTTATTTCTATAAAAGTTGTGTTTGCAAAATTGATCCATTTGCATAAGAACACATGAATTAAAACTTGCACATATTTTCAAGAATACAAGTCTTCATCATTTTTAGATCAACCTTCCCAGCCAGCTAAAATCTAAATAGTAGGATCATTACTTACTTCTTGGCAAAATGATTCTTTTGAAATCGGTTGATGGTAGAATCGTAGCCGATGTCCATTTACCAAAAAATAAGATCCAGATCCGTCGATGGTAGCTAAAGTGATAGTGCCATTATCATGGACTTTTTTGATTTCATACGGTCCCAACTACCTTGTCTGCAATTTCCCAAGAAAATCCTGAAATCTAGAATCGTAGAGAAGCACCCAATCACCTTTTCGGAAGGATTTCTTCTTGATATGCTTGTCATGCCAGCTAGCTCTTTGCTGCTGAATAACAACTGTGCACTGAAGGGAAAACAAGCATGCTTCATCTAATTCATTGAGCTATTGTAAGCGCTCCGTGTGTGATTTGGTGAGATCCATTCCAATTTCCTGGGCCATTGAATTGGAAAGATAGGCTCTTTGCGAAAGACTAGGTGATAAGGAGAGTAGCGAGTAGTGTTACGCCATGTTGTGCGATAGGCCCATAAGGCATTTGGAAGCTCGACTGCCCAATTTTGATGGTTTGTTGAAACTGTTTTTGTCAATATTGCCTCCAAGAATTTATCGGTACTTTCCACTTGTCCGTTTACCTGTGGGTGGTATGGGGAAGTAACCCTGTGTAAAATGTGATAATTGCGCAGAGTGGCCGAGATTTTATGTGCTGTAATTTGTGACCCTCCGTCAATGATTACTTCCTTGGGTAATCCATAACGTACAAATAGTTCAAAGAGAAATTTAATGATTGCTTCCTCAGTTGCATTTGGCAAGGCCACTGCTTCTACCCACTTGGTCATATAGTCTGTTGCAACTAGTATATAAGATTTTTGGTTTGATTTTGGGTTGAAGGGGCCAACAAAATCTAGTGCCCATCTCTCAAACGGTTCCATCACCACTTGTGGTTGTAGGGGCATTTCATTGGCTTGGCCTGTTTGGCCCATCCTCTGACAGTTGTCACAGGCCTGGACAAACTTCTTTACATCTTTGAATATTGAGGGCCAATAATAGCCCATCTGTAAAACCTTATGCCCAGTTCGGTGGTCTGCAAAATGTACGCTACAAGGCTCATCGTGACACACCTTCAAGACATCATGAATTTTATCGTCTCTGATACATCTTCAGATCTAAAGATCAGACCCTGTGTGGAAAATATATCCACCAATCTAGGTGAACCGTGCACTACATTGAACAATTAATTTCCTTTCTCTTAATGACAGGTGTGCTGGAAATTTCCCAATTGCTAGATAATTCACCACATCAGCGTACCAAGGCGTCTTAATAGTGACAACAAAAAAGTGTTCGTCTAGAAATTGGTCTTCAACTGTCAAAGAGTTATCTGTTTTGGGTACATGAGACAAGAAATCTGCAACAAGATTCTCTCTTCCCAGTCGATCCTTAATGATGATGTTGAATTCCTACAATAGAAACAACCACCGAGTAACCCATCCATTAGTAATTGGTTTGTTGGCTAAATATCTAATAGCAAAGTGATTCGTATACATAATTACTGGATAGCCTGTTATATAGTGGCGAAATTTATTAATAGCATGTATAACGACTAAAAATTATTTTTATGTTACTGTGTAATTTAATTCGGCAGGAGTAAGATTTTTGCTAATAAAAAAAATAACATAAGATTTCTTGTCTTATTCCTGTTCAAGGACAACGCCTATAGAAATATTTGATGCATCTGAAGAGATGTGAAATGGTAATTTCCAGTTTGGTTCTCTTAGCACCGGTGCTATTGAAACTAACCTTTTAAGCTCTGCAAATGCAACATCACACTTATCAGACCACTAAAATTCCACATTACCAGTTAAAGCATGTAAAGGTGCAACTATTATTGAAAAAATTTCTATGAATCTATGATAATATCCTACACATCCAAGGAAATTACGTACCTCGGTTTGTGTACGAGGTGTAGGCAAATTAAGGATTACCTTTATTTTTGTTGGGTCTACCTTGATTCCATCAGCAGAAACATAGTGTCCTAGTACCACACCTTCAATCATCATCATATGACATTTCTCATGACTCAAACATAGCCTGGTAGGATTGCATCATTCCAATACCTTCTCTAGATTGCTTAAAGCTTGATCAAAGTCAGTGCCATAAGGGGTAAAATCGTCCATGTAAACTTCAAGTCCTTCATTAATTAAATAAAAAAATATGCTTAAAATAGATCTCTGGAATGTAGCTGGAGCATTACATAATCCAAAGGGAAATACTCGATATGTGAAGGTACCCCAAGGACATGTGAATTCATTTTTATCCTGGTCTTCTGAAGCAATCTAAATCTGATTATAACTGCTAAAGCCATATAGCAAGGAGAAAAAATGCTTCCCTGCTAAAGTATCAAGGACTTGATCAATAAAAGGTAGGGGAAAATGGTCCTTCTGGGTAGCTTTATTGAGTTCTCTGTAGTCTACACATATTCTCCACTTACCATTATTTTTAGGGATGATTACTAGTGGAGAGACCCACTGGTTGTCTGAAATAGGATATATGAAATCTACATCCAACAATTTCTGTAATTCCTCTTTGACAATGTCTCTGAGATGAGCGTTTAATCTTCATTGGGGTTTTCTGATGGGTCGGGTATCCTTTTCGATATAGATATGAAGTGTACATATTTGGGGATCAATACCCTTCATGTTAGGATACTCCCAAGAAAAATCCTGTTGGTATTTAGAAAGGATCTGAATTAATTTATGTTGTTGTTATTCATTCAAATTGGTGTTAATATTCAGAAATATTCCTGGTGCGATTTGAACTGTAATGTTATTATGGAAAGCAATAGTGGGAATCTGTTGCTCCATCAATTCCTCCAAAGGATATCCCTGCGCTTCATTATCTAATTTTTTTTTTAGCATTTGACATGTTGGATTGCCTATAACAATTGGGTTGTTAATGAAACTGTTGATCACATCATCTTCTAGCTGGTTTTTGAGCCCCAGAACTTCTTCTAGTGTGAGAGGAGATCGTAGGTTTTCTTCTGGATATCTAGGTGGTTGCAGCTGTTGATGTATGACAGATAGACTTGGTTTAGCAGGAGGATACAAGATAATGTTCTTTATAGAACTTCCTGTAGCAATTGTCATGTTACCTGTGCAACATCCTATGTATGCATATGTTGTTGCTAGCCATAGTCGTCCCAATATTAATAAGCATCCATCTAGTCTACTTCTTGGGTTGATAACTAGAAAATCAGCTGGGTACTCCCAAGAGTCGACTAATATTGCTATATCTTGTAAGGTGTAGACTGGTTTAACCACCGATCTATTAGCCAGTTCTAACATAGTTGAATTAGGTTTGAAGGAGGTGATACCTAGGACATTACAGGTCTCGGTGGTCAGAATATTGATGGTTGCCCCCAAATCCACCAGTGTATTTGGAAAAAAACAACCATGTATTTGAACTGTTACCACGAGATTCTCTGGGTCTGTGTATTTAACTGGCTCCTGCTTTCCTAGAATAAGATCAGACAAAGTTCCTACCACATGAATAGTTGATGGATTCTTAATTTTTATTCTGGGATTCTTCCCACATAATTCTTTAATTGTTTTTGCATAAATAGGAATATCTTGTAAAGCTTGTAGGGGTGGAATTTTAACACATAGATTCTTTAATTCCCTGACAATATCAAAGTTGGGATATACGACTGGTCTTGCTATCATTAGCCTTTCGGGAAACGGGGGAGGAGAACTTATGTCTTTATCAGGATTTTGTTGCTCGACTGTATTTTCCCCTTGTTCAGTTTCTTCTGTTATGACCACAGTCGATGGTTTTATTGCTGGTTGTCTATCATTATCATTCTCTTGTTCTTGATGAATGTCAATTTCCTAAGGAGAAATTACACACCCTGATCTCAACCGGAGTTCGTTGCACCCTCCAAATTCTCGACAATTTGCACGAGCTGGATTGGTGGTCTGTTATTAGGATTCGGGTTGGGTTGAGATGGTAATTGAGGGCGCATTTGAGGTTGGGTATTTTGGGGCAATTGAAGTGGATCTTGTAAAGTGGGCTGAGCTTGAGGAGCCATTCCCATGGGTTGATTGCTCAGTCCCATGGGGCGCTTCCAGTTTTGAGTCCAGTTGGGGGCTTGGGCATCTGTGCTAGTCCATTGTGAAGGATAGGGTTTATTATTTGAATTCTGCCAAAATGGGGTAGAGTATTGCAAGTTAGTCCAAGTAGGATTAGAAGCTGGTTGATTTGCCCAGGGTGCAGTAGGATATTGTTGGGAATTCCAGGTGGGGTTAGCAAATGGTTGGCCCTACCATGTGTTTCTATAATTATGCTGTCGATTATACTTTCCAGAAAAGAAAGAAGAAGGATATTTTAGCGTAATTGGGGGACAAGCATGCCATTGGTGATGCCGAGCCATCAGATATATCGATTTTGTTTCCTCTCCTACTTCTTTAAAGAGAATTTTTAGTCCTAGGAGCGATGGACATTTCTCTGTTGCATGGTCTTTGGCACAGATGGCGCAGGTCTGAACCATGTCCAAGGGACACTCCCTTGAACCATGTTTCCTTCTGCATCATGGACAAAATATAGCCAACGACTGTTCTACTTCTTCTTGTTTCTGTTTAACCTGTAGAACATCTAATTGTGTAGTTAGAGTACCTAAAATGTCAGTTTTAAATTTTTCTAAAAGATTACCAATTTCTGCTCGGGTGATACTCTCGCTAGTAATGTTACTGCTTATGGTGATGGGGGTTCATATTCCCGATCTGGTTCGTGTACTACCACGTGAAAACATGATACACAACTGGATAATGTCATCATATGTTTCTTGATAAATATCACCTTTTCCCATCAAATTCAATGTTTCTACCCATTCATCCTTCATACCTTTTATTAGAGTGGCTTTAAGTACCTCACCTGGTAGTGTATCGTAAGGTGATATCTGCAGGTTATATTGAAACCTTTCAACATATTCTTCTAGTGTTTCATTTTCTTTTGCAATCATTTTAAATATTTCATCCTTTAAATCCCTAGTTCTATAGTAGTATTGATATTTCGTAAGAAAGGCCTGTTTCATTTCAGTCCATGAATTTATAGTTCCTCCCCCTAGTCCCATAAACAATTGTAAATCTTCTCCTTTCAAAGTGGAAGGACATAGCTTTAGTTTCTGGGGTTTAGAGGTATAGTCATAACCTCTACACAGGACATCAAACTCGAATAAGAACGCGTCAAGGTATTCTGAGATCAATCCATTGAAGGTTGGAAGATTTTGTAGTGGAATGGCTTTCATTGGGGCATTAGCAACCAGATCAACTATGGGATACTCCAAAGTGGAATTCTGGGGTCGCGGTGGATTTTGCTGTGCCATTTTGTCGACGATGTGCCAATAGCCTTCAGGGATTTCTTGGTCTGGGTTTTCTACTCGAGGTGGTTGATTAATCGATCCCTTAGAAGATTTAATTGCGCTACCTATGTCTGAGATTTCAGGTGTTCCTTCTCCTACTAAAATCAGAGGAGATCCAGGTTCAGGTGGTGGTGTGTTTGCCTCAACAATTCCACTGGTCTCCCCTTCTCCTTCTCTCAAATTACAAGAATTTCCCTCGCCTAAAGGACTAAAATGTGGAGTATGTGTATTTTGGAAACTTTGTTCATTTCCTTCAGTTCTGCTATGAACCTCAGCATGAGCTACAGTTGGTGAATTTGTTGCTTGAGGGACTCAGGTAGAACCTTTTCGAGGTCCAACCAAGTCTTGATATTCAACTTTCCAGATAATTTTGTCTATAAAAGTTCTCCTTCCAGGGGGCACTGGGCCCTGGGATTTTGTAGTTTTTGGTAAAGGTTTTTGTTTTTCAGGTTCTTTATTCTTAGTCATACACACCGACACAAATTTTATGCACCTATATAACCTATATGCATCAACTGGAGGTGGGTGTTGGCACACACATTTTACTTGTTTCCTACGTAGGTTCTTAACTTCTGTTTTCAATACCTCATCCTTCAGAGACATAACCTATACTATCTTTGGCATTCTCCTTGGAAACGACACCAAAATGTTGGGCTCTACAGATGTCCTAAAAACAACCTTAGTCTGACATTAATTTTATCAACCGAGGATTCATCTTTTCTCTCAAGAATGTCAACAAATTCTATGCAGATAGTCGTAGATATTTAAATCATGTAGATAATTCAGTTACAACAAATCTGAGTCTATCTAAATTAATGCAATAATAAAGTTCTTCATACATTAACTAAAAACTCTGAAACTAATAACTCAATCAACAAAAATATATTCTGAGCGGAAACACACCATGAATCAAAACATCAATCACTTTACTGAATTCATTCATCTATCTAAGAAACAACAATTTAGTCTACGAGAACACTTAATGAATCAATCTCTCAATGACTAATTAATCTGTTGGAAAGGAACAACGATCTACTGAATAAGAAGGAACAACAAATGAAAATTAAACGAAAGGAACAACAAATGTGAATTTAAACGAAAGGAGTTCACAAGCAATAAATTGACGACAAATGGAAATGGAACAACAATCAATAATCTTCAGATGGAACAACATACCCAATTCATAAAATAATCAACACATTAACGAGTCTATCTTAACTATTGAAAGGGAATTCAAATCACAAAACTATAACATAATTGATACGATTGCAGATGAGACAGTAGCTCCTGTCTATTAGGACCACGGTCTTCAAAAGATACTTCTACGATAAACTCAGTACACAGAAATGATCAAAATGCTTGAAGCTTTCATTAATTCCATATTTGACAGGTCATTTACAATGGGATTGTTGTACAAAGTGTCAACAATTAAGAGATCCAAATTCTTGGTTATCTCTCCATCATCCATTATTCTTTATATATTACAATGAGATAAGTAAATTAAGCTATCTTGCTTTTACATATATTATATCTTGCTTTTACTATTTATGAAGATTGCAAGATAAAAATTCAATCTTCCTTTGAACCGTTTTGTGCCTGATTTCTTCGATCTTCAATGGCATGTGCATCTTCATGATCTTCTTAATTATCTTTAGTTAACAATAATTGTCCATTTCTACATAAAATCAAAACAATTCAAACCAAAGTTCAAAAAATATATAATATTAATCACTATTATTTCCTAAAGTCTTTTAAACCATTTTCTTCCCTAATTACTTCAAATTAATAGAAAAGACAACAAAGAATATATCACAAACCAAGGTAACAAGGAGAATATTTATACCTTTTTTCTCAATCCAACAAGCAACAACATCCATCCTATCGACCTAGTCCTTCAGCAACAATGGGTCTTGCTCCATGAGGTAACGAGTCTAGGTATCATAGTATGTATCATTGATTCTCAAAACATTTGAATATGTGCATTTAATTATTTTTACTTATAACGTGTGCTTGGAACTTATGCCTTTCCACTTGTCCACACCCAGAGGGAATGACAGGATGCCCTAGTAAGTTTTTTCCCATAGGGTTTGATTTTCCACTGGGCGGGTTCATGAAAGGTCATCGTCTGTTCCCACCATACTCACCACTTTTCATATTTTTACCTCTCATCCACCCCATACATTGGTTCAGGAATAAGGTTTCCCAAGCTAGCAAAGGGTTGTACCTTACCTTGTGGGAAGAAGGGGCTAAAGGCCAAGAGGGTAAAAGTAGCTGGAAAATGATAAAATCCAAAAGAACAAAACCTTCATATGCTTCGCCCAGGGATCCCCGAGAAAGAAATAAAAGGCTTCTCAACAAGAAACAAAGGGACCCATAAAATAATAAAATCAATACCTAGTTAGAGGACAGGGGGTCTCATCATGAGCCAACCCATTAGGTCAATGGGAATTTAGCAGTATGAAACTACCATTCAATTGGTCACCACACTAGGGTACTGGTTCTTGGTGGCATAGCCAAGAGAAAGGGGGTCTCATCACAAGCCAACCTTCTCATCTCCGTGTAATACCTGTGGGTAAAATTGTCACCACTGGTCACCATGCCAGGGTAATGTCCCCTAACTAGTCTCTTTAAATAAAAATAAATAATATAAAAATATAAAAGGAATGAATGGGCTTGGTAACACTTTCATCCATGACAAGGTGCAACTCACCCTCTTCAGAGGCACTCACATGTAAGCCATACATTCCCCTGTCATCACTGCACCCATTACTCGGGCATCCCTTACCACCTCACCCACTTACATGGCCTGGATTTTTATTCACCTAGAAACATCCCACATCCAATGAGAACTAGCCCAATAGGACATCCTAATGTCCTCTCCAAACCTAGATCGTAGAATAGCATAACGTCTTTGAGCACTTTTCTGGGAAAAGGGGGTTTTATGCACATGTTTAAATAACTTGATTATTAGATGTGATTGACATTTCTATGATCCCTATGACTTATGAGCCCATGGAGGGCATACTTGTTGTTGTTGCAAGGCCACACCCGACGGAGAGGTACACATGGGGAGATGATTAGTTCAGACCTCCATAGGGATAAAATCCCACCAAATGGATGTTGAGACCCCAGCCAGGGGTAGAGACAGAGCAGAGGTTTGCACTAGAGAGAGAGGAGAATGTTCCACCAGAGACAACTTGGCAGGCCTGGACCTAGTGGGGTTCTTTCCCTTCTCACTATTATGTAGACCTTGGAAGTCCCATGACATCCCCCATGTGACCCATGATGTCACCCAACGTTTTGGACACTTTGGAGGCAGTTGTGTGCCAAGTGGCACGTGTGGT
Organism: Picea engelmannii; assembly: GCA_009831015.1. Taxonomy (NCBI): domain Eukaryota; kingdom Viridiplantae; phylum Streptophyta; class Pinopsida; order Pinales; family Pinaceae; genus Picea; species Picea engelmannii. The sequence goes on along the minus strand of ML825835.1, from coordinate 91,594 downwards.
TTGATCCAAAGGACCTAAGAGGCCTAACGTTTTGATCCCAGTGGACAACGTTTCCCTAAAAAGGCCTAATGTCACCCTAAAAGGGCATGAAGTCACCTTTTCTTCTTGATTTAGGGTTTTATTGTGTCATTTAATGTAAAAACTGGATATTACATGTAATCTGGCTATGTCGACCTTTAAAAAATGTATAAATAAGGGCTTTTGCCCTTGTATTTTTGATGATCTTTCACTCAAACTTGGTGAGGTCTGAAATTTGTGCCCTATTTGGGGTTACATGACTGAAATTTAGTGCGCACTTGTTGAAGGAGGCTTATTTTGGACGTTTTTGGCAATTTTCTTGGTGGAAGTGTTCAACTAGGGTATTTGCTTGATGATTCTTGATGAATGCAAGTAATATTTATGCAATTATTATTCATTGATTGGTTATAGTTATGTTTATCTTTCATTTACATTAATATTATGAAATTCCTAGCTTAAAACCCTAGAAGGCTAAGCACATGTTATTGTCCTTGCCTTAATAGCTTTCACCTACTAGATTTTGCTAAGAAGCCGATTTTTCTTGAAGCTTTTGCTAAGGGCCTTTCCATTGCAACACTCTAGCACTTTTGCTTCATTTTTGATCTAAAGAAGGAGGAAAACTACTAGGGCCTAGGGTTACCTACGCCCTAGTATTTATTTCCCCCCTAGGATTTGGTAGTTGAAGCCTTGGGTTACCAACACTTCAACTATTAGCCTCTCTTGTCTTTAGTTCTCTTACCATCATTTTTCCTTCAATATTTTTTTCTACTGAAAAGACTCCATTTTTACCTAAAGGCACTAATCTAAGACTTGCTATTGAGTGATTGAGAAAAACCACTATCAAAACCTATACCTTGAGCTCTCTACTAACCACTCCTAACCTTAGAATAGCCTAACCAACTAACTTAGTTGTTGTTGTCAAAAAACAGCCTACAACCATCTATTGCAGCACTAACAACATAAAAAAACAATTGAAAAAGTTGATTAATGCATTGCCTTACTTGCTTCTGACAAATGCTAGTATTTTGATGTTAATAAGAAATTATTCTTGGTCATTTTGAAGGCACTTTAAGGAACTCATTGTGAAGCTATTGTCTTATAAATATTGTTGTTACAAATTTCTGTTTTCTTCACTATATATTAGCCATTGCTTTTATCGATACAGTCTGTGGTTTTATGAAGTACTAACAACAAGTTGTACTTGCAAAAGATATATTTTCTTGTTGCCTTGTTCTAGGCAAGTACATATTGATATTTCACTACTTCATTGGTTAAGAACCCGAGACTTTCTGATCAGTAGTGACTTGTGAGAGGGGAATTTTTCATAGACATCTTAACCTTGCCTTCTCAAACCCCCAGGTCACTGGGGACGTCTCCCTTGGGACATCAAACCTAGATAGAAAGAGCCATCCTATTGAGGTGACAGTGATAGTATAAACTCTAGTTACGCCAATTTTCTTTCCATTAACCTTTCCTTTTATCAAAGTACAAATTATGCGATAAAATTTTGGCACCGTTGCTGGGGAACACTGAGTCAATTCCCCTCAAAGACGACACTTCTCAGTAATCCTTTACTCAAAATCCTTTACTTTACAAAGCTTACCTGGAAACTCCACTGAGGATGATCCCCTCATCCCTTTGATAACTTCAAGAAAATTATTTGGCGACTCCACTAATGACGAAGCCAACCATGACTTCTCAATGGGACCCGGGAAACTTCAAACCCTTGAACATGAGTAAAATGCCGGGATACCCTAGGAAAATGGACCCTAAATACGAAAATTGGCTCCCTAGATTCACTGGTAGTGATGGGGAGAGAGTCGACTATCACATAAGTGATTTCTAGGATTTCTTTCTATTCCACCATATCAGTGATGATGCTGAAGATTTGGCAATGAAACTCTTCTCTGCCACTCTTCATGGAAATGCTAGGAAGTGGTATGACAACCTCTCCGATGTCAGCATCACAACTATGGAACAATTGGAAGAAACCTTTCTCAAAATGTGGGGTATTCAGTTGGAAGACATTCCAATACTACTAAAAAGACTCGAGCATATAAAACAAACTAAGAATGAAACTCTCAGATAGTTCCAGGATAGGTTTGAGGAAATACTATATTGAATTCCTGAAATCCATTATCCTAAAGACAAGTACATCGTTCATCTCTATATCAATGCACTCTTAGTGCATCTAGAGTTTCCCCTTAGTAAAAAGGGCCCAAGGACGCTCCTTGAAGCTCATGAAATGACTAAAAGGATTGAGGAAAATATCTCCTTGTCCCAGAGAAAAACACCTCTTTTCCCCATACACTCTTAGTTTGGAGAGCTTAGTTTCCCATGAGACCTTTACTGCTAATTTCCAAGAAGAACATGAACCAATCATCGACCAACAAGAGGCTAAGGGAAAGGATATTGATGAGGTTTTCCAATCCCACAAGGAAGAGAAAATGATTACTCATTCTTCTGCCAAGAATAGTGAAGTCATGGTTGAGGAGATAGAACCTCACTACTATAAATGGACAGAATTTTCGATGCCCTATTTCTGTACCCCCGACATTTGACGTCACTCAACCACCGCTTATGAGGGCTCAACAGGCGTCGGAAAATCTCCCGTGGTTTTTCTGACGTTGGACTATTGTCAGTATTCCGACTCCCCTAACGTCTGACGACCGATGACCTTTAAAAATTTAATTTCAAAGGACAACCGGAAAACTACTGACAACGTCTGTCAGTCTACCAATGAATATTCCGACACTATCCCACCGACGCGTCCGACAAGCGTGCTGTAGTTCTGACGCTTTGCTGGGAGCGTTTCCCATCGAAATTCCGACCTGTAGTAGTCGGAAGACCGATGGACCTGGATATTTTTTTAATAAAAAAATTGTTGAAAAGAGGCGAGGCATTATTTTTCTCAAGTTCATAAAAGGCACAAAAGGTTTCTTCAACACTGACCAACCCATTTCGGTTGCCAAATTCTACAAGATCCCGGAGAAAATCATCGGTCGGCTCAAGCTTCAGCAAAGGCA
>ML825835.1:38892-52706 GCA_009831015.1 Picea engelmannii | reverse complement strand
TTAAAAAAAAATTGTTTACTAAATTAAATATTTTCAGTTTATTTATTTTTTAATGTAAATTATTACATAAAAATAATAAACTATATAATACCACTTTTGGATTTATGAGTCAATTTTAAGTTTTTTATTTGCGATGGTACTAGTTTTCAAGGTCACAGTTTCAATGCCTCGGATGGGGTGACACGTAGATCAGAGGCTACAGGTGGACTTGCACTCGGCCCAGGCATAAATGCCGTTAGCCGCCACCCACGAGCCAGTATTAACCATGGGGGACGACCATAGTTGCAGTGGCAGGACGGAGGGACCTTTCCCTCGCGCGAGCATTTACGATTGCAGTGCTATCGGGATGGCAAGGGTTAAAGGTAGGAGGATGACCTCGGCTCTTGATTATTTGGTTTTCAATTTGCCCGGACAGGGCGGGACTGCACTCACCTCGGCTCCGAGCTCTGCCTGGATGCTCTAGTGCAGCCCAATTCTCATCGCGTCTAGTATTTATCGTGACTCTCTGGTGCAGCTCTGCCTTTTGCATTTTGCCCGGTTGCTCTGGTGCGGTCCAGCGTTTTCGCTGCATCTCCTTCTGACCGCCACGAGACAGAGCACGCCTGCCTGTGCCTCACACCTTAACTTGCATTTGCATCCGCTCTGCTCCTGGTTCATTGGCCTTCACTTGCAATTGCCCTGCTCCTTCTTCATGGCCCGGAAGCGAGGTAGACCACGCCGTGGCACGGCTTGGGAGGCTCAAAAGGCGCAGCGACATCGCAAGGAACAGTTGGAGCGCGCCTTGGCACTGGCGACGTCCATTCTTAGGAAGAAAGCCAAGGCAGAAAGACTGGCACGGCTTGCCACCATAGCTGAGCCTGGCGTTGGATGCAGTCGAGATGTCAAAGGGAACGTGCCGGGCACCCTGCAGAAAGCTGGTACTGAGGAGGAGTTTCCCCCCTGCATTGTCGTGGAAGACCCGTCCATGGAGGACCTGTCAATTTTCGAGGAAACTCGGGTGGCGACCCATCCAGAAGCCTGCAAACCCACTCCGACCCTGTTAGATGATACACCCGGCTGTATAGTGGAGGAAATTCCCTGGCTTGGTGACGAAACTTGCAGCTGCCATGGCGTACAGGCGATCAACGCAGGCTCGAAGGGTGCAGCGGTTGTTGTGGAGCAGAAGGTGTTCGACGAGGGTTCTGAAGCGACGGTGGACGTGGGTGGCAGCATGCATGGTTCACTCATACGGGATGAGCACCTGGCTCTAATGTTTACCTTCGTGGGCACCTGTCGGACCTGGAACATCGGGCTCTCCTCATGGGCCAACGCATGGACATGCTTTTCAATGCGTTTTCCAATGCGCCAGCCAAGCGGAAATGCCCCCTCTGCGCACAAGCTTTCGCCATCCTGGCAGGGACCACGCGGCAGACTAGCGAGGATGACAGGTCACCAGGCACCTAGGTTTCATATGCTCTTTTGGTTCCTAGCTTTATATGTTCTCTTGGTTCCTAGTTTTATTATATTACTGTTTTATGTGTATTCAGACCATTTGACATCTGTCCTGGTTTCCTCCGGGCATGACAGATGCCACTCTGTTATTATGCTTTTCATGCTATTGCTACTCGCCCTCTATATATGCTGGTTTCCGATAATCGGCAACATTTTGGGTGGTTCCAGACCTACTCTTTTGTATACTCTATAAAAGTTTTGTCTATCTAATATAGCAGGTTCCACTTTTTTACTTAAAAAAAAAAAAAGGTCACAGTTTCAATTAAGTCGTAATTCAGACTCTAAAAAATAAAACTGGTGCTATTGGTAGCATCACTTTTCAATCCGAGAGTCAATTTTGAGGTTTTGTCCACAATGGTATTGATTGTCAAGGTTGCAATTTCAAACAAGCTACAATTTAAACCGCCCAAAAATAAAGGTGCTATCGGTAGCACCTTTTTTGAAATTGGGGTAAAATAACCACTAAATGCGACCTCTAGAAAAACAAGAACTCATAAGAGTTCTCATTAAGTTAGTAACGTTGTTCTAAATCCACAACTAAACCCTATGCTAAGCCAATAACAAATCCCTAGATGGAGCACTACACTAACAATGAATGCCACATGACACAATAGGGTTTGTAAAACCCTCAAGGTGGTACAACATCCAAGTCAAGGTGTTCATGTCACCTTACACATCTCTAAGCAAGATGGTGTGTCCTCCAACAATAGCTCCTCAACTCAAGTGTTCCCCCTCAACATATGTGTAAGGTGATTTCAATGCTCCTAGGGCTCTGTCCCCCAACATCTAAGGCAATAACACTCTCCCTCGAAGTGGTCTTTCCATGTCCCAAGTGTCCATCATCCTCAACAAGTGCACCCTTATAGAAGATGTCAAACAACCATGTGTTTCAGCTACCACAACAAGAAGTGTGCCTTGCTAGCACTAATTCCAATGTAAGCATACACCCATTAAGCTCTCCAAATGTAAGTCAACCAAAACACAAGGGGCTATGGGGGCAAAAGCCTTGATCACATGAAAGACACACCTAGTTTGGTGAGTACTCTTGCAACAACCAAAATCTAACATTGGCAATTCAAGCTTTCTTAGGAAATGAATCTCAAACTTTGATTATGGAGCTCAATTTAAGATGCTTGCCCTTCTTGCTTGTGTAGGAAATGGAAGGGCATGCCACCATGATTTGATGAAATATGTGTTTTCTAAAATTCAATTCTCTTGCAATAAAAGTTAAAATAAAAAAGAATTTGAACCCTTTCAAAATTCTATACCTATAGGGATTTATTTCATAAACTCATACATTGAACGAAAATCTTATTTGTCAATTCCTAATTTTGCAAGCATGTTGGTTGACACTTCTATGTTCTTCACTTCTTTGCCCTTTCTTTCCTTTGAAACATTAGATGATGTGTTATTTATTGGGGTTCTATGAAAGGGTTCTATAATTTGTCCTTCCATTGATTCTCTAATGACTTAGCAACCCAAGTATGTGCTACTTTCTATTTCTAGGAAGTATTATGTAGCTCATCAAAGATGTTTGTCATTCTTGCTATGTGGGAAGGGGAAGGGCCTCATCACTCTATTGTAATTTGTGTTATTAAATATAAGACTCAAATTTCTTGAGAATAAATAAATAAATAGTTTTTCTAGAATTTATTCCTAATAGTGTATATTTTGTAGGCCTATCCATTAAAGGGGTCAATCTGATGTGGTTATCCTCGGTTTTGCAAGCATACTATTTGGCACTTGTATGTTCTTCAATTGGTGGACACAATGTTGTTTTTTAGGGTTCCACAAAAGGATAATATAACTTGTTCTTGCATAGATTCTTAATGTCCAAGGAAACTCAAGTTTGTACTACACTTCACTTGTTAGCAAGTACGTCTTAAAATCTGATTATGAGCTCAATCAAAGACACTTTCCCTTTTTCTTGTGTAGGAAGGAGAAGGCCCTCGTCACTCTGCTTTGATGTGATTTGTATTATCAAATATATAACTCATTTTTATTGGCAAAACTAAAGGGATTAATGCACACTGTACTAAATCATGATTAGGGAGGAAAATCATAGCTCCAACAAGAAGTTAAAAATAATTGACCTAAAGCATTATATCGGAATTCAAGGATTTCACATAGCTAGTAGTTGAATAATCTGGTGAGACAAATAAAAACTTTAGGTTATCATTGCTCGATAAAAATAATAGTCATGAAAGAACTAATAACAAGATCCACTACATTGGAAAAATAACTAAATGATATTACCTTGAAAATGAGAGCCACTATATTTAAAATACACCTGGAGGAATAAGAAACGTTTCTTCGTTGCACTAATCAGATTTACAGAACCTTATGCTTCCAAGAACTTTCTTGAGGACCAAAGTTTGTCTGGAAGGTAGGTCCCGATGAAGCTAACCCCTGAGAATTGTGCCAACGATCTTATTCCCCATAAACTTTGGCTTTCTCAATTGTAGTAGTAAAATAAATTATAAATCCACAAATAAGGAGTATTTAGCTTAAAAGATTGCTAAAAGAGACAAAATTCTAGAGCAATTATCCAAAAAAGACAACAAGGACAATGATTTGAAAGGTCAATTGATTATAATTTAAGCAATTCCTAAGGAATACATATGACTGTCCAAACAAATAGGAACCATCCCTCTGCAGAAGTATATTACGAGAAAAATAAGACCAATAATGAAGCACCTACTTCAGTTCCCTCCCAGGGAAAGACAACCCCACTTGTCATATAAGATATTTATAAAATTGTCAATAAGATTCATAACAAGGGTTTTGTTACTTGAGCAAAGTAATGATAAAATTTTGAACACATGCAATTAAATATAACCTCTATTGAAATGATGCATAATAAATACATATGAAAATTGTCAATTAGATCTAACTCAAGTGGTTGTGAGGTAAGTTGTTACCCTCCCTGCATGGGTTCAAATCCCACACTTTCTGACATGTTTTCTCTTAGTGAGACATGAGTTGTTGACCTAGCCATGTGCCCTGTTATCACACAAGTTGTAGGTTGGACAAAGCCTAACCCAACCACCAAATGACGACAACTTTGAGAACACCTACCCATTGTCACCTTAGGTAGGTATTCCTGTCACTTTAGATGATGGAATCACCTCAAGGGGGGAATCCCAGTGATCCTAGGGGAAAATGATATGGAAAGTGAGATGTCTGAATGGATGCCCCCTAGGGGTGTAAATCCTCTTACTCCCTAGGGTATGCCGACCTACTTAGGGTAAATCTAGGAGAGGTGCACACACTTGTACTTCTCCTAGCAACCCTTGTTCAAGAATGACTTGTAACCTTAACAATAAGATGAAGCATAAATGGAGGGTGTATCCAACATACTCTAGGGTTTCCACCAACAATTACCAAGAATGAAGCAAGAAAGAACTAACTTATGCAGATTTTCCTCACCAATTCCAAAAAAAGAGATATCAAACCCTAGTTCACCATGCAAATTACCATCCAAGAGTAAAGAACAAGCCTTCAAGAGGTGCGCATCACTTCACTTCATCCATTCACCAAGAGAAAACACCAAAAAACATTTCCAAGAGAGAGATACCAAAAATGCCCAAGAGGGCGCAAATTTAAGCCAAGTACTTCTCACAATGGGAGAGTTATGTTATGAAATGAGATTCACATGATCTCTATTTATAAAAAATGTTTAAAACATAGTTTGTCCACTTAGTTAGGGTAAAACATAAGATAAGGGGTCAACAACCCTTATCCTACCCCTTAAACCAAATAATAATATTTAATTTTTTCTTTTGCACATTAGAAACCCTAAAACAAGATGATGTCACCCCTTTAGGGGACGTTTTGACACTTTTCCAAGACGTTGGAGAAGAAAGTGGATGTCGTTGGGGCTCCTAGATCCTCCTCTTCATGTACCAAGGTCAATCCATGTCTCCTATGGTCAAATCATGCCAAGTGTCAATACACAACAACTTCATCACCACCAACCCTAGCCCTAGGTGACGTCAAGCCTCAAAAAGTGATGTTTTTCCCCTCCTAGGCAAGTCGTTTGGCATGTGAGGGCTAGGTAATGTCTTCCAAGGTGTCTTCTAGGCCTCCAAAGGAAAGTCATCATGATTCGGCATGTGGGCCCTTGTCATCCAACCTATGGGATTCAAGCCCCATGGAAGCCCAAGCTAGGCTTGTTCCTCCAAAACTGCCCACCAAAGAAGGTCCTGCAAAATAAGTAGGCACACCCTCCAAGGATCTCAAGTCAAAATATCATGGCAAGTGAAAACCACATCTAATAAACAAGGCACCTAAACATGTGCATCAAAACTACCTCATAAAATTAAACAAGTGCTCCAAGATCCTATACAATTGACCAAGTTTAGGTATGGGAAGGGTGTCATAAAAGTCCTATTTGGCAGACCAAAACCCTCAACTAGGGGATGCCCCTTCAAGGTCATGTAGTGGATGATGAAGTGGATAGGGGTTTAGACTTCATAGGTCAATGAGTTCCATGACGTACAAGTGCTCGTATTATCTCATGTATGGGTGCCTTTGTAGGGGGTGTGTTGCACCTTCTTCAATGCAACCTTTTTCCAGGCCCATTTATTGTCATTTATTGATTAACTAATGATCCAAACATGTGTACACTCCCAATAGTGAATTGATTAGCTTGGGGGGTAGTAACACAATGTCACTTGAAAGAAGAGGTCCACAAAGTGCCATAGGGGTAACCATGTAAAGCGTTATAACGCACTTGTGTTAGTCTTATATTCAAGCGGGATATTTATTATGTGTTTGGTATTTTGCAGGTCTACAATTCTTTTGAGAGAAGCAATTCATCGTTCTCAAGACATGTTTGGGCGAGCATCTAGAAGGTTTATATTTTAGGCTTTTATCTTTTGCCAGCCACCATCCCCCTGGGCCTTCAACCCCTTCTTCCCATGAAATGAGGTACATGCCCTTCTTGGGTCACTAAAGTCAAAGGGCCTAGAAGAGGGTAATGTGATGAGAATGCAATGAACAAAAAGTGATAAGTATGGTCAGGAATGGTACAATGATTCCTCAAGGGACCCCAGTTGCACCCCTTCCCCAAAAGTTGGCCACTTACTAGGAAATCGATGACACTCACCAAGGTGAAACAGGGTCAAATGCATAATGTCCAAGCAGATGTTCTATAATCAAAAGCAACTTCAATACAACATGTTTAAATGCCTAAAATATTAGGGTGATTACCTGCCACAATACCTTACTTGTATCGCATGGAGCAAGACCCAAGTTCCTTCTAGAAGCTAGCTGGCGTGGTGGATGCCCTGACGATGGATCAAAACTGTGGTGATAGAGTGGGCTTCCATATGTGCAAGTGGACACTGCTAGTCATGTGGTCTCTCGACACTCCATATATGCAACCTGAGGGCCTCAAGACATCATCTCCTTAGTTATCCCACAAAATGGGGATAACATGCCCTGAATAATCTAGGTTTTACCTTCGGTACCATCCTTGGAATGAGGGGAAGTGCCCAAGAGGTTTCCCCCATGATATATTACCTGGAAATAAATAAATAAATGCATATAAACAAAAAATATATAGCCATCCTTCTAGGATGTTTTTGAATTTCCTATTCTTCTAGGGTGAAATAAGAAGTTAGCATCCAAACCAAAATCAAGTGTCTTTCTGCACTGGGTGGGAAATTGATCTCTACCAGTACCAGTGAACTCTTTTTTTCCATCTTTGTCCCATCCAAAATCCTTTAATTGTTCCTTCTCTTTCCAATAAAAATAAAATAAGGATAGCAAGAGTGTTTAAGAATGTGTTCAAAATGGCTGCCCAATACAGAAGGTGTTGTGATATGTTTTAGAATAAATTAAACAAGAAACCAAATTCTTTACAACAGACCAAGGTGATATTGTGATATGTTTTAGAATAAATTAAACAAGAAATCAAATTCTTTACAAGTGACCAAGGTGACATAAGTGTTAATAACGTGATTTGTCATAATATCTACCATACGAAAATGGAGGGAATTATGCTTTCAATGGTGCGTAAAGGGCTGTGCACCAATTACAATTAAAAAGTGTTAAAAAGCAATTAAACCCATCTAGTTCCCACTGATAATCCAAATGGTCAACCCGAAATTTCCACTTCCCTGTTGGAAATTGGAACATTGAGTAAAAATTCAAACCCAAGAAAGGAAGCATAGTGAAAAGATACAAATGAATGAGGCCGGAACTTGACGAAAGTCTAATACAATGACACATCATCACAGTTATAGACAATAGCTCGAGCATTTCACTTGAGAAATTGTAGGATGTTTCACTACATGCATCTCCATTGGAATGACTATTTATAAATTACGATCATCAACCTCACGGATTATGCTAACCTAATTGATAGAAATGGAAGAAATTTGGTGAGCTTAAGATCCTATGGGACCATAGGAAGTGCGTCCATATGGAATGCAATTTTTATCTCCCACGCAGAAGGATACAGGAAGGCAATCCATGTGGGGTTCTCATTTTGGTCTCCTGTGTAGATAAATATTAAAATAACTTCATGCTTTCATGCATTCTTGCATGCCAATGATTAAGTGGATTTCAAATAGTATTCTATTGTTACAAGAGTTCAATCTTGAAATAGATCTGAAGCCTTGAAAGACATTTCTAGAAGACCTGAAACAGGTAACTTCAGATCAAACGATAATTTTTGCAGCACTAATGCAAGCATATGGACATCTGACATTGCTCTGTGTGCTTCTCCTATTAATGGAATTCGATAATGCTCACGAAGGGCAAGTAAGCTTGTATTGCCACGCGTTGACCCTGTACAATGCCAAAAGCAGAAACATGGCTTCAGACTCTCATTTGGCATCAAAACAACTCAACGTACCATTATAGTAGAAAAGATAATAGCACTTATCTATTGATTAATGGGTCAAAGTCATATTTCCTCTATTCAGATAATGCAAGAATTCATCCGGCTAGAAATATAGAAAAATATATTGCTAAAATTACACAAAATTACAGGCATGCTAGCCTTATTGATTCCTTTCCTCTGTGACAGAAGCTCGATGTTAGCTCTGCTGACATGCAATTTGGCAAAGCTTCAAGAGATAGAGTAAATGACTTTTGTGCTACATTCCCTACTCCAACAATTTAGCTTTATTTTGTACTGCAAAGTGTCATCAGATATAAAGGGTATCTCGAATGAAATCTCACTTTAAAGTAGGAACGTATAAACTGTGAAACAGCATCACATCCTTCTATGTTAAATCACATATTTATCTATTTAACAAACTATTAGTATGGATTCGCAATCAAATGAAATAAATCCTCGAACAGTTCATACTTGTTTCTTTCAAATTATAGATTTTAAAATTTATAGTTGATTGTTAGATGAGGATGACGTTGATTGCATGAACAGTAAACACAAACACCTAGAAACATAAACAAATTCATCTATCAATGCAATTTTAAGTAACACCATGTATCCCAGATCCTGAAACTAAGCCCCCTTTAACCTTCACCATGTAGAGGCACTTCTTCGTAGTAACTCAAAGATTATAGGATTTTATTAACAAGGAAGAAATAACAAACTAGAATTCAATTGGAATAAGAAAGTGCATCTACATTGCAGAACAATAGTATTACATCATGTATTAAATCATGGGGCTAAAGGCAACAGATTTGGCCCCCTCTCTTGACATAGGCAAGAAGAGACAATATGACAGGGCTTGCCCCTAACTCCAGCAAACCTAGATTCTCCATCCTATCTTCCAGAGAGGCCTTGCCTCTTCCCATTATTGACAAAAAGCTGGGCTTTCCCAAGCACAACTGCCTTTCCCTTGCTCTCTTCCTCCAGAGCATCATCTCTCACAGGCATAACTGTCTCCTATGGGTTCAGGCAGATAGCTTGGGGTGGGAGAGAGCAGCTCCACCTCATCCACCACACTGGTCTGACTATAGAAATTACAAAGTATCAAACTTGAAAAAGGAAAACAAAAATTGGAAAGAAGAAATATTATTATCTGTGCATGGCCAGACGTTCAAAATTGAAACTGTGACTAGACAACACCGCTGATACGAAAGAATGTGACACTTTAATCATGTGGCTTCAATGCTGAAACCCACCATCTACCAAAAAGGTTGAAAAAATTACTCTTATAACTAAATAAATAAAGTGCAAAAAATATTTGATATTGGAATGACATCCATTGAAAATTTCACTGAAATTTAACCCTCAGAAGGAAGCCACTTTCAGAGGCAAAGGGACAGGACAGCATAAAACTTCAACCCACAATCTTTATTCTTAACTGTGATAGGAGTCATCTAAACATAAATTGAAAGTCACCTACCATTCAACTTCATTACTTGACGAGCAAGAGGAAGCGTATCTACAAAAACCCAATCAGAAGGAATTTTGAGTGAACAGCGGTTAAACTCCTTCACAAGAAAACGTGCATCAAAACGACGACAATTGTGAGCCACCCAAATAACAGGACCACCAGCTTTCTGTCGACTCTTTACATAAAGGACCAATATAGGAGCAAGGTCTTTCCACCTATTAGAGAAAATTCATAAATGTATCAGACTTATTAGAATTACAGTAATTCCACAATACAGATACAAAATAATACTTACACTCCAATTGTGAGTATTAGCAGTCTATTATGTTTGTATACTTCCCTCAATCAAGAATCCCTACTAACAACTAAAATAACTTCGCAAAATGCATACCAGAACTGAAATATGATGTGCTTCAATAATGTATTGGATTTAGCTAACCGGTTCTATAGCTAAGACACAAATATAACTGGAAATAATCCCAAAGATAAAATACATTATTCTTATGAGTTTGTTTCAAATGACATGAATAATCACAGGCAACCAAAGCACCCTTGCCTATGAGATGTAAGTAAATATCCTGAAACTCACCAAAAACAAAATCCTTTTAATAGGTCAATTATCGGCAGAATATCAAGTCATCTTTTATTCCTTCTGAGTCATAGAATAACATTTCAGGAACTAGAGTCCCTAAATCACATGACTATAGTCTCAGGATCTAAAGTCGATGGATACTTTAGGTGTCATCTATATTAGAGCACAAGAATGAGAATATAATTGCATCCCTCACTGTTGTGTGCCTGTATCCAAATGGCATTACTGCTGCAACTATAGGAAGAACTATAACTAACAAGAAGGTGTCATCCATATTAGAGCACAAAAGTACACTGTTAATGATGAGATTTTATCCCTCTATCCAAATGGCACTGTTACCCCTCACTTTGACAGGAAGTAACCCTAGTGAATTTCTTCACTAGCCCTTATATTTTGAGCTTCGGACAGCTGGGGCACACACTTGTTTTCATGGATATTGATGAGCTGGAGGGTTTGATGACATGTGAATGAATCATATGATGTGGCATGATATTTCTTGGGCATTTGGCTTCATCCTGATTTTTGGGCATCTTCACTGTTCCCAAGGCAATTCACATGTCTCGAGGTAGTTCATGTTTCCCAAGGCAGTGGTAAAAAACAGTTTTGAGCTATTTTTCAGGTACTGGGTCTTCTCATGCCATGCCACATTCTAGAATTTGGAGTTCTCCCCTTATTCATTCATTTTGAGAATATGTCACATCAATTAAGGGGATGCCCACCTTGGAGATTGCATTACTCACTCATGAGGGCTTTTGTTTGTCACGTGTGGGTTTAGTTGACCATCCCATGACTTGAGGGGATGATTCACATGACTTGTGTAAGATTGCCACGTCTTGAAGACCTCATGCAATGATTGTTAGAGCTCTTTTTGAGGACCTGTCCACCTTTGAGGGCTTTCATTCATTGCTCGTTGAGTTTTTCCACCTTGGAGAGCCATGCACCCACATTGGAGGCCCCCTAGGAGCCTTGTATTGCATATTTGATAGGAAACTGTTGCTTCACACATGATTTTGGAGCTGACTTGAAGGGGCCACCACCTCCTATAGGGTTTTTGTTTATCATTTAGAGGTTGTTTTCACCTTGGAGGCCCACACATCCACCTTGGAAGAAACTTAGGAGGGTTGACTTGCACACTAGAAAGGGGTGGTTGTTCATCTACACACTTTGGGGGCCTTTGGAGGCTCATGTTGCACCTTGGACACTCATTCTTCCCTCTTATGGAGACGTCCCTCTCTTGGGGGGATTTTTCACTTGGATCATTGTGCATGTGGCTTGACCACTCCATGTTTATTGTTTTTTGACTAGATAATTGTAGCAAATTTGTATTTTACTTTTCTTTAGTCTAGATATAAGGATCTCACATGAGATAATATTGTTTTATTGTAAAGAAAAGTGAGCATTGCTATCCCCTACCCTAGGGATAACTATGGAGATCACGTCTCGAGGCCCACAGGTCCTAGACATGGAGTACCGAGAGGCAGATGGCTTCAGCATGGCCCTGGAGGGCCCCTCTTTTCTTCAAGTGCAGTCCATTTATCATCAGCAGCAGTATCCATCCCCACCAGCCTGGCCCTAAAGTAGCAGTAAGTCTTGCTCCATGAGGTAATGAGTCCGGGTATCATGGTATGTGTCACTCTGATTATTGAAGTACTTGAATATGTTGCATTTAATTCTCCTTCATTTCATAGCGTTTGCTTGGAAATTATGCTCTTTGACTTGTTCATACTTGGAAGGGTGACATGGTGCCCTAGTAAGTTGATCTCCCTTTAGGATGGGTTGCTACTGGGTGGGTCTTTGAAAGGTCATCGTCCATTCCCTCCATACTTACCACTTTCCATCTTTATTCCTCTCATCTCTTCTCACCTTTGTTCAGGCATTGGGATTGGCCACACTAGGAAGGATTGTACCTTGCCTTGTGGGAAGAAGGGGCTAAAGGCCCAGAGGGTAAAAGTAGTTGGCAAGAGTTAAAAGCCAATATTGAAACCTTTGAGATGCTTCGCCCAGGGATTCTCGAGAAAGCAGTAAAAGGCTTCTCAGTAAGAAAAGGGAAGCCATAAAGATAAATAAACACTCAAGGTACTAGTTGGTGGATAGGAGGTCTCATCACGAGCCGACCTATTATGACCATGGGCATGTACTGATATGACAATACCACCTATATGGTCACCAAACTAGGGTAGTGGCTCTTGGTGGCATAGCCAAGAGAAAGGGGGTCTCATCATGAGCCAACCTTCTCATCTCCGTGAAATTTTTGTGGATAACGTTGTCACCTCTAGTCACCAAGCCAGGATAGTGTCCCTCAACTCTTCCCTTGAAGCACAGAAGCAAAAGATCAAAATATAATAAAACTAAGAGTAAAAGGCAGTAAATGGACTAGGAAACAATGGCATCTATGACAAGGTGCAACTCACCCTCTACAAAGGCACCCATAGGTAAGACTGACATTTCCCTGTTATCACTGCTCCCCATGCCCAAACACTTACCCCATGCCACCTCATACACTTACATGACCTGGATTGGATCCCACCTGAGAAACACCCCAAACTTAAGGAGGATTAGCCCAATAGTACACCCTGAGACCTTCTCCAAACCTGACTTCTCAAATTGCATAATGTCTTTGAGCATTTGTTTGGGTAAAGGGGGGTTTGATGCACATGTTTGGGTAATTTAATTATTGGATGTGATTTACATGTTATGATCCCTGTGACTTATAAACCCCTGGAAAGCGTACTTGTTGTTGCTGCAGGCTAAGTCACATGGTTCGGGTTTGAGTTCGGGTTCGACAATGATTAGGTTCGATTCGGGTTCGAATTTTTCAATAAGGTTCGAATGAGGTTCGGCTTTAGGTTTGACTATATATATTGAACCCTAATGAAACCTCATCACAAAACTCAATAAAATTCTCCTTCAAATTCGTTCTAAGGTTTGAATTTGGGAACGCATTCAAGTTCGTTCAGGTTCGTCGAATTTCGAACCTCAAGCTTTAGGTTCAGCGAACCCTGTGACATAGGCTGCAGGACATTGCTCGGTGGACAGGTACACATGAGGGAATGATTAGCTCAGACCTTCATGGGGATAAAATCCCACAGATGGATGTTGTAACCCTAGCCAGGGGTAAGAAGACATCAGAGATTTGCACCAGGAAGAAAGAAGGACGTCACCTTTGGAGGCACCCTGGCAAGCCTAGACCCAGGGGGATCTTGCTCTTCCACATGGACGATGGTCTTTAAAAGCCCAGGATGTCACCATCATGACCCTGGACGTCATCCAGAGCTAGGGTTTACATTTTGGAGGCAGTTGTGAGATGGGTGGCACGTGTGGGCATCATCTAGGGCCTTTGGAGGCCAAGTGTTCTGCATCCTGAGCCCAACGTTCCACCTTAGGGCCTCAACGTCACCTAGAAGGGCATG
>ML825835.1:21666-37470 GCA_009831015.1 Picea engelmannii | reverse complement strand
TCAGTGCTCTCTCCTCCTTCCTTAGCTTAAATGGAAAATCGACTAGCTTAAAAGATTGCATAAGACTAAGACAGGAGGTTTTGCAGGTAACGTGTTGCTATAGCAAGGCTTTACCAAGCAAGCCCTAGGGAAAATCAGCTCAACAAGGTGTAGGGGAACTAGGCCTTGATGTGTTTTCTCCTTCTTAGCTCAATAAGAAAAACAACTAGCATGAAAGAGGAAGAAAAGAGTGTTGTTAGGGAAAGGCTCTATCTCTCTTCAATAAATGGCTCAAAATCTTGACGGGGACATGAGACAAGGACCTACAATGTGTGCTTGTCACCTAGGGTTTATTCAACAAATCATAACAATAGATGCAAGAAATAACAATACAACCATTCAATTAAGAAGTTTTGCAGAAATTTACTTACATTTTACCAAGAAATAATATAGCAAACCCTAGTTGTAACACCTTCCACCAAGAGAAATGCCAAAAATGCCAATAGAATTCCAAAATGCCTTCCTTCAACAAGTGCGCCTCACAATTTCAGCCAAGAACACCAAGTGTAGCGCAAATTTCAGACCTCACTAATAAGTGAGTAAGAGATAATGAAAAAATGAGAGTAAAAACCCTCAATTTATACAATATCATGACCTAATTTCACTTTTAGGTCATAAAAAGGCCGACAAGGCCAAAATACTAAAAATCATATTGTTTTACATTAAATGCTTAAAATTAAACCTTAATCAAGCTAAAGAGAGACGTCATGCCCCTTTTAGGGTGACCTTATCCCCTTCTAGGGAAAATGCAGCATCCTGGAGCAAAACGTTAGCCCTCCTTGGGCTTCTCCAACCTGCCACACATGCCAAAACTGCCCCAGCTGTCTCCCAAAGCATCCATACTGCTATGTGACGTCATGGTCATGAAGGGTGACGTCTTAGGCCTTCCAAGGCCAACGTTCCACTGAAAAGGGCACAACCCCCCTAGGTCAAGCTCTGTTATGGTGCCTTTGGTGGAATGTCCTCCTCTTCTCCCGTGCAAAGCCTCTGATCCATCTCTGTCCTGTCTCTGCCCCCTGCTGGGGTCTCAGCATCCATCTGGCGGGCTCTTCAACCCCATGGAGGTCCAAACTGATCATCTCCCCATGTGTACCAGTCCAACATGGTACCTGTCCATTGGGCATATCCTGCACATCAACAGCTACGCCCTCCATGGGATCATAAGTCACAGGGATCATAACAATGTTAATCACATCTCATCATCAATATTATTAAACATGTGCATAAAACCCCTATTGCCTGCAATACAAGTTTGGAGAAAGTGACAGGGCATCCTATTAGGCTAGTGTCCACTGGAGGAGGAAAGTTTCCGGAAGAGACTTCATCTGAGCCATGCAAGTGGATGATGTGAATAAGGGATGTCTAGGCAAGTGGGTGCAGTGGGAGTAGAGGATGCAAAGTTTTACCTATGGGTGCCTTTGTAGAAGGCGAGTTGCACCTGTTGTAACACCCTGTTTCCCCCAGTCTGTAAATATAACTATATTGGCCTGGGAACTATGGCAAAATCAAAGGTGTGAATGTTTGATTTGATGGACCTTTGTATAAAAGGTCGATGAATGTAAATTATGTTATGAACACGTGTTGCATGACTGCTGGGAAAGGGATGTGCTAAAAGAGACCACGATGGCAAATGAAAAGGTGGTGGAAGCGACTAGGAACGGTTGTGTTAACTTCCACCGAACCAGTACCATACTGGTTTTTACTTGCTAAAGACCAAAACAACTCTCTGACCCAGGAATGAATTTCCGTCAAGATGGTAGGTGGGGAGGCTCCTCAAGATTTAATGAGGGGATGGGGCGGACCACCCATCCGTAAAGCTCTCAGACCTGACCACGGACGGAAAAATTCGCGCCACACACAATCTTCCAGAGGAATGCAAGAAAGGAAATGTGGGGGGGTGGGCAGAGAGAGGCGAGGAAGATCGCAAAGCAAAACCTAAGCTCTGGAATGAGATGGAGTTCTGAACATAGGAGAGGGAGAGTAACCTTCATCCTCGTCTATTTTTCTGTATAGGGAGAAGGAGAGTAACCTTCGTCCCTAATTTTCGTTGAGTTGGAAGTAAGAGATTGAATCTTAGAGCATCGTGGTCTAAGCTCAGGGGTGGCCAATGATAAATCCGTTGGGAGTGACTGAGCCTATGGTTGGGTGGAAACAAGCACCCCTCTCAGCAGTCGTGTCACGCCTTGCGGTTTTGATAAGTGTTTTATGCCTTGTACCTTGAATTGAATATCATGGATACATGCTCATGTTTATACGCCCATAAATGGTTTATATATGCTATGATTTCTTGGTGTTTTAGATTGGAAATAATGAATGCATATGTATACTTATATGCCACAGTTGTTTTCTGTATAAAAATGAGTAAGTTCGAAACATGAGTCTAGTTCATTCCACTAAGAATCCTCCCATCTGCCTGATTCTCGTGATGTTCTGGTTTAATCCCTCGAAAGCACCTTCCCCAGGGAATTGCATCATGTCTCAGAGTCGGGGTAAGCACCTTGATATGGCTACCGCTACGGCAAACCCACGAGTTTACCTTGCCCCAGTGTCATAGCTCCTAACTCGGTGAGTTAGGAAGGCACTTCATTCAGGTCAGTAGCCTAGGGACTTTGAAACGCACCCCAACCCTTATCCAAAAACCTGACTAAGAGTAGGAATAATTTACCCAAGAATCATCTGAAGGTTTAGGTGACCTGGGTCTGGGAACCCTATGCAAGAAGGAGTTAGTTTTCGAAGGTTTCGGAGCCGCGGAAGCTCGAAGCTCTGAGAGGTTGAATGTCGTTGCCCGAGTTCAAAAAGGATAGTGAGTCAAACTATCGAAAGGGAGTATCCTTTCGTTTGGTAGACGAATGGACGAGATCCTTTCGAAAGTATCCTAGGTTTGTCAGGACCAATGGATCTAGAGGAGGAGCGCAAGCGTTAATGCCTCGACCCCTTCAGTCTTCGCAAGGAGCGAAGGGACCGGGACCATAGATCCCAAGATCCCTCGGGAGCTACCTTGGCCGTCGACCTCAACCCTTGTATAGGCGGTAGAGTGGACTCGTCAAAGTCCTGAAAGTCCCGAAGTAATCGGAACCGTCCACCGACAGAGGACACGTGGTGAAGGATCAGCGTTTCGTTGACTTGCTGCTGAAAGAAGTCAAAAGGTAGAGTTTTGCGAACTTGCGATACGCAAAATCGCGAAACGATCACAACTGTTGCTCGAAGGAGGAAGCTGAACCGTAGATATGACTTTGTCGGGATTTCACGATTCGGGAAATCAGAGGCAAGAGTTCTGCGAAGTCGCGATTTGATCTGAGTCGTCGGATCGAGGAGAGATCTGGACCGTTGATTGTCCAGGGAGACGAAGTCGCGAAATGCGACGCGTCGTTTAGGTTAAGCCTGTTGTCATGGGGATGGTCACGTGAGCGAAGGGAGCTAACGGTCGTTAGGCCCCTTTCGGAACTCGGGAGTTGGGGAGTCAGGGGTGGCTCATACGTCAAAGTCCTGACATGCAAAGTCTCGAAATACTTTCGTGTAGGCACTCGGTCGTAGCCCGCGGTCGCATGGAGGTGAAGCTCGTGCTTGGTGCTTAGTCACATAGGCGGAGTTTCATAAAGAGGACCTGTGGATTTGTTTAAATAGAGGTCCCAGCAGGGAATCGAAGAGTCACTCCAGCTCAACAAGGTTAAGAATGATCCTTGACCAGGAGGTCGGACTGACCCTCTGACCTTCCAAAATTAGGAACTATGAATGGAGTTCCTGTCCTTTAAGAAAATCAAAAGAAAAATTGTTGCCCTGTAGTGGGTGTGTTACAAATTGGTATCAGAGCATGGTTACAACACTCGACCTGTTTGGGCTCATGGACGAACACATTAAAAGGCAATATCTTACCTTACTCCCTTCCTAAAAAGGTTGGTTAAGCCCTCATTATAGAAAGAATGACAACT
Source organism: Picea engelmannii (assembly GCA_009831015.1). NCBI lineage: Eukaryota > Viridiplantae > Streptophyta > Pinopsida > Pinales > Pinaceae > Picea > Picea engelmannii. Next base: position 33,502 of record ML825835.1, on the reverse strand, counting down.
TACTGTTGTGTGTGTATGCATTTCTATTGTGTGTATGCATTTAAGAAATATGAATTATGTGATGGTTATGAACGAATGCAATGTTAGCTAACAATAAGTGTTTTGTCTGCACGCAAGCGGACGATCAACCACGGAAACTGCAAACGTATAGAATGGTGACACGCCACGAAGTGGGGGATGGATCCCACAACAGAGACGAAGAGTCTGACAAAAGGAGGGCGGTAGAGACCCCTCCGGATCTAGCTAAGACTTTGAGGAGTCTCATGGCCGAACTACAAAGTTGCAACGCCGACAACGAATGGTTGATAAAAGAGCAAGAGAAGCAAACGGAAATTAATGCAGTCTTGCTACAGAGTTTATCCGACATACAAAGACAACTGCAGCATGAACCTGATACCAGTCACGTGGACCGACGACAGACAAAGAAGAGTCGAAGTCCACCTGAGATACGAAAACGAGGTCTTTTAAGTGGCCACACTGGGAAGAGCACCTCGAGAAAGCTACACCCCGGAGATAGGGGACAAGCGTCGGACGATTCCTCTGGAAAGGAAACTGGCGACTCAGAGGGATCTTCTAGTAGCAGAACTAGTCYACATTCTCGAAGAAAACGAAAGAAGCGAAAGCATTCCAAAAATTATAATCTCGAAGAATTCAAGAAGGCCATACCACCCTCTTTCGACAGTGAGATAAAGAGGGGAGAGAAAGYGGAGGCCSGACTACTTGGACTAAAGAAGTATTTCAAAGTCCATGACTTCTCAGAAAACTTGAAGGCCCGAGTAGCCACTTTCAACCTGAATGGAAAGGCTTCCATTTGGTGGGAAGACCTTAAGAATGTGAAAGGGATTCATGAAGAAGACCTATCTTGGGAACGGTTTGAAAAATACTTCAGGAAGAAGTATCTGTCGGAAAAGTATTTCGACGAAAAGACTAAAGAATTCTATGAACTCAAGTTGGGGCAACTCACTATAGAAGAATATGTTAGCAAATTCCTTGAGTTGCTGAGGTACGTACCCTACATAAAAGCAGAAAAGGAAAAGGTGCAACGATTCATCAGTGGGCTACCTAAGGACTATCAGAACAGGATTGAGTTTGACCAGCCAAGGACCCTAGAAGACACTATCCGAAAGGCAAGATATTGTTATGAACAGTTTGAGCTTCGGCCAGAACCTCGCGAAGGCTGGAAGTAGAAGAATAGTTCGAGATTCCAAAAAAAGGGATTTAAATCCCCAAGATTTAAAAACTATAAGAAGGATTCAAGGATTAGCTTTTCGACCCGAAGTGTATACCAACAGAATTTCCCTTCCCAGAGCGGAAATAGACCTCTTGGATCAACCCCAGGAAAGACTGATAACCCAAAGAAAGAACCCTTGAAATGTTGGGGTTGTGGAGAAGAACATCTACTGAGGGACTGTCCGCACAGACAACAGAACAGTAGGAGAATTTACAACATTCAGGAAGCTATCACCGCCAATGACGTGGCCAGGAGTATGCCACGAATTTATGCAGTCATGGATAATAAACAAGCCAGCCACCAAGCTTCAGTGGTGGAGATGGAAGGTACGATCACCAACCATCTAGTGTCTATTCTAATTGACCATGGTTCAAGTTTGAGTTATATAGCTCCTCAGGCTGTTGATAAGTGTAAATTATAGACACATAAACATGCCAAGCCATGGTTGGTACAGTTAGCCACTGGCACCAAAAGAAAGGTAACGGAGGTCATACCAGCTTGCCAATTCACCATGGGTGGATTCCCCACCCAGGCAAACCTTAACATACTACCCCTAGGATCGTATGACTTGTTGATTGGTATGCACTGGCTAGCCACATATAAAACTAGACTGGACTGTTACCATAAAACTTTAGAATGTATAAGTGAAGAAGGAAGAAGGATAACCCTTCAAGGGATCCAGAAACCTGTCTCGGTGAGACAAATATCAACCCTTCAAATGAGAAAGTATTGCAGAAAGGGATGTCCGCTATATGCAATACAGGTGTTGAAATCAATTGAGGATGACAGACCAAGCCTCGAAGACCACACCCCATACTAAGAGAATATAGAGATGTGTTTCCAGAAGAGGTACTAGGTATACCTCCGAGAAGAGACATTGACTTCTCGATAGAACTTGCACCGAGAGCGGTGCAGTGTCTAGGACACCCTATAGAATGAGCACACCCGAGCTAGTTGAGCTTAAATTACAACTAAAAGAAATGATGGACAAAGGCTATATCCGGGCCAACGTGTCTCCATGGGGGGCACCAGTCCTGTTTGTGAAGAAGAAAATGGTACCCTCCAACTGTGCATAGATTATAGGCAACTCGATAAGGTAACCATAAAGAACAAGTACCCCTTACCCAGGATCAATGACTTGTTCGATCAATTGGGAGGTGCTTCCATTTTCTCAAAGATTGACTTGAGATCTGGATACCATCAAGTCCGAATCAAGGGTGAAGACATCCACAAAACCGCCTTCAGGACGAGATATGGTCACTACGAGTTTGTGGTAGTACCATTTGGATTAACCAATGCCCCTGCCACTTTTATGTGCTTGATGAACAATGTACTCAGCAAATTCCTAGACAAATTTGTATTGCTTTTAACTTTTTATTGACGATATTTTAATCTACTCCAAGAATAGAGAGGAACATGAGGAACATCTTAGACTTGTGCTTCAAGTGCTAAGAGAATATCAACTCTATGCCAAATTTAGCAAGTGTGACTTTTTCCAAAAGCAAATACATTACTTGAGCCATGTCATATCTGAAGAAGGGGTAGTAGTAGACCCTGACAAGATCAGGTCTATCATGGAATGGCCTACCCCAAAGGATGTTTCGGATATCATATCCTTTATTTGCTTAGCGGGATACTATAGGAGATTTATAAAAGGATTCTCCAAGATTGGTTGCCCAATCACTGCCCTCCAGAAGAAGGGGCATAAATTCATTTGGACACCAGAATGTGAAGAAAGGTTTCAGTCCCTAAAATGCCTTCTGACCCATGCACCCGTGCTGAAGATCGTCGATCCCGAAAATGACTTCCTCGTGTGTACAGATGCCTGGAAGGAAGGACTCGGAGGAGTCCTTATGCAAGAAGGAAACGTAGTTTGCCATGAATCCCGAAAATTGAATGAGCACGAAGTCAACTATGTGACCCATGATCTAGAGTTGGCCACCATAGTGCATGCCTTGAAAATGTGGAGGCATTATCTCCTGGGTAGGAAATTTGTGCTTATGACAGACCACTGTGGATTGCGACACCTGTTTGACCAACCAAAACTCAATGCTAGACAAGCTAGGTGGATGGCCCTCCTTAGCGAGTTTGATTTCGAAATCAAACATATCAAAGGAAAGGAAAATGAGGTGGTCGATGCCCTTAGCAGAAGTATGAAAACAATTCACCTGGCAGCAGTGAGCACCTGCGAGACGAATGTCAAGGAAAGCATCAGGAATGCACAAGAAATAGACACATTCTTCCAGACCGTGACCTCGTACCTAGAGCAAGAACCCACAGGGCTAAAGTATGAAGGCTACCAGATGCTAGATGGAGGTCTGCTAACTTATAGAAACAAATTGTATATTCCAGATTGTGACGACTTGAAGAGGTTCATAATGAATGAACTACATAAAAGACCGTATACTGGTCACCCAGGATACCAGGAGATGATCACGACCACCAGGAAACAATTCTATTGGCCTAGATTGAAGAAAGACATAGCTGAGTATTTAGCCAAATGTATAGAATGCAAACAAGTTAAAGCAGCAAGTTAAAGCAGAACACTGGCACCCAACAGGATTATTACAACCTCTACCAATCCCAGAATGGAAATGGGAAACCATCTCCATGGATTTCATCACCGGATTACCAACATTGACCAGACAGAATGACGCCATCATGGTAGTGGTGGACAAATTAAGCAAGTCCGCTCACTTTATTCTCGTCAAATCGACTTGCAAGGCAATAGATATTGCCAACATATTCATGAAAGAAATATTCAGACTACACGACATGCCTAAGGAAATCGTGTCTGACAGAGACACGAAATTTACTTCAAACTTTTGGAAATCTCTGATGGCTAGTCTGGAGACCAAATTATTGTTTAGCACAGCCTATCATCCTCAAACCGATGGACAGACGGAAAGAGTGAACCAAATATTAGAAGACATAGTAAGGATGCATGTAATGCATCAACCTAAAAAGTGGGAAGATTACCTACCACTGATGGAATTTGCCTACAACAACGACTACCAAGAATCACTAAAGATGAGTCCTTTCGAAGTCCTCTATGGTACGTCGTGCAACACTCCAGTCAATTGGAGTAATCTCGTAAACATAATTACTATTGGACCCGATATGTTGAAAGAAATGGAACAACAAGTTATTCAGATAAAGCAAAATCTGAAAATTGCTCAGAACAGACAGAAACATTACATCGACAGAAAGAGAACCCCCGGAGAATTCAAGACGGGAGACCACATCTATCTTAGAGTTAGGCCCAGAAAGAGATCCCTGAGGAAGTGAGCTTGTGCCAAGTTGGCACCTCGGTATTGTGGACCCTTTGAAGTTCTAAATAAAGTGGGAGTTGTAGCCTATAGGCTAGCATTCCCTCCCACAGTAAAAGCACATAATGTTTTCCATGTTTCATTGTTGAAGAAATATGTACATGATTCTAATCATATAATTGACTGGTTTGTGATCCAGGTGGAACCGAAGGGAGAATTCCTGCCAGAACCTCAATGCATACTAGACAGGAAGGAAACCCCACTCAAGAACCGAACCGTTGCACATGTCAAGGTGCAGTGGAAACACTTTGGCCTCGATGAGGCTGCGTGGGAAATGGAAGATGCCATGAAACAAACATATCCGATTTTGTTCACTTCTGTACATACGCGTCATGTTGATAGATAGAACATCGAGGACGATGTTCCTTTAAGGCGAAGGGAATTGTAACACCCTGTTTCCCCCAGTCTGTAAATATAACTATATTGGCCCGGGAACTATGGCAAACTCAACGGTATCAATGTTTGATTTGATGGACCTTTGTATAAAAGGTCGATGAATGTAAATTATGTTATGAACATGTGTTGCATGACTGCTGGGAAGGGGATGTGCTAAAAGAGACCACGATGGAAAATGAAAAGGTGGTGGAAGGGACCAGGAACAGTTGCGTTAACTTCCATTGAACCAGTACCATATTGATTTTTACTTGCTCAAAACCAAAACAACTCTCTGACCTAGGAATGAATTTTCGTCAGGATGGTAGGTGGGGAGGCTCCTCAAGATTTAATGAGGGGATGGGGCGGACCACCCATCCGTAAAGCTCTTAGACCTGACCACGAACGAAAAAATTCGCGCCACACGCAATCTTGCAGAGGAATGCAAGAAAGGAAACGTGGGGGGGTGGGCAGAGAGAGGCGACGAAGATCGTAGAGCAGAACCTAAGCTCTGGAATGAGATGGAGTTTTGAACACAGGATAAGGAGAGTAACCTTTGTCCTCGTCTATTTTTCTGTATAGAGAGAAGGAGAGTAACCTTCGTCCCTAACTTTCATTGAGTTGGAAGTAAGAGATTGAATCTCAGAGCATCGTGGTCTAAGCTCGGGGGTGGCCAATGATAAATCTGTTGGGAGGAACTGAGCCTATGGTTGGGTGGAAACGAGCACCCCTCTCAGTAGTCACGTCACGCCTTGCGGTTCTGATAAGTGTTTTATGCCTTGTACCTTGAATTGAATATCATGGATACATGCTCATGTTTATACGCCCATAAATAGTTTTTATATGCTATGATTTCCTGGTGTTTTAGATTGGAAATAATGAATGCATATGTATACTTATATGCCACAGTTGTTTTTTGTATAAAAATGAGTAAGTTCGGAACATGAGTCCGTTCCACTAAGAATCCTCCCATCTGCCTGATTCTCGTGATGTTCTGGTTTAATCCCTCGAAAGCACCTTCCCCAGGGAATTGCATCATGTCTCAGAGTCGGGGTAAGCTCCTTTGTATGGCTACCGCTACGGCAAACCCACGAGTTTACCTTGCCCCGGTGTCATAGCTCCTAACTCGGTGAGTTAGGAAGGCACTTCATTCAAGTCAGTAGCCTAGGGACTTTGAAATGCACCCGAGCCCTTATCCAGAAACCCGACTAAGAGTAGGGATAATTTGCCCAAGAATCATCTGAAGGTTCAAGTGACCTGGGTCTGGGAACCCTGTGCAAGAAGGAGCTAGTTTTCGAAGGTTTTGGAGCCGCGGAAGCTCGAAGATCTGAGAGGTTGAATGTCGTTGCCCAAGTTTAGAAAGGATAGCGAGTCAAACTATCGAAAGGGGGTATCCTTTCATTTGGTAGACGAACGGACAAGATCCTTTCGGAAGTATCCCAGGTCGGTCAGGACCAATGGATCTAGAGGAGCGCAGGCGTTAACGCCTCAACCCTTTCAGTCTTCATAAGGAGCGAAGGGATCGGGACCGTAGATCCCAGGATCCCTCGGAAGCTACCTTGGTCGTCGACCTCAACCCTTGTATAGGCAGGAAAGTGGACTCATCAAAGTCCTGAAAGTCCCGAAGTAATTGGAACCGTCCACCGGCAGAGGACACGAGGCGAAGGATCAACGTTTCACTGACTCGCTGGTGAAGGAAGTCAAAAGGTAGAGTTTTGCGAACTCGCGATACGCGAAATCGCGAAACGATCACAACCGTTGATCGAAGGAGGAAGCTGAACCATAGATTTAACCTTGTCGAGATTTCACGATTCGAGAAATCAGAGGAAAGAGTTCTGTGAACTCGCGATACGCAAAGTCGCAATTTGATCTGAGTTGTCGGATCGAGGAGAGATCTAGACCGTTGATTGTCGAGGGAGACGAAGACGCGAAATGCGACGCGTCGTTTAGGTTAAGCCTGTAGTCGTGGGGATGGTCACGTGAGTGGAGGGAGCTAACGGTCGTTAGGCCCCTTTCGGAACTCGGGAGTTGGGGAGTCAGGGGTGGCTCATACGTCGAAGTCCCGACATGCAAAGTCTCAAAATACTTTCGTGTAGGCGCGCGGTCGTAGCCCGCGGTCGCGTGGAGGTGAAGCTCGCGCTTGATGCTTAGTCACATAGGCGGAGTTTCATAAAGAGGACCTGTGGATTTGTTTAAATACAGATCCCAGCAGGGAATCGAAGAGCCGCTCCAACTCAACAGGGTTAAGAACGATCCTTGACCAAGAGGTCGGGCTGACCCTCTGACCTTCCAAAATTAGGAACCATGAATGGAGTTGTTGTCCTTTAAGAAAATCAAAAGAAAAATTTTTGCCCCGTCGTGGGTGTGTTACACCTGTCCTCGATGCGATTTTTTCCATGCCCATTCATGCCTTTTATTCTTTAATTCTTTATTCTTTTTCTTCAAGAAGCTAATCAGGGGACACTGTCCTGGCGTGGTGACCAGTGGTGGCAGCGTTACCCACAAGTACTTTCACAGAGATGAGAAGGTTGGCTCGTGATGAGACCCCCTTTCTCTTGGCAATACAACCAAGAGTCACTACCCTGGAGTGGTAACCAACTGGTGGTAATGTCATACTACTAGATACCCATGGACCTAATAGGCTGGCTCGTGATGAGACCCCCTATCCTCTGACTAGGTCTTGTTTTATTATTTTTACAGGTCCCTCTTGTTTCTTGCTAAGAAGCCTTTTATTGCTTTCTCGGGGATCCCTAGGCGAAGCATCTTGAGGTTTTATTCTTAGGCTTTTATCTTTTGCCAGCTTGCTTTTACCTTCTGGGCTTTTAGCCCCTTCTTCCCACGAGGTAAGGTGCAATCCTCAAATGATAGGTCAACCCAGTGCCCGGACAAGTGTAATGGGATAGATGAGCGGGAAGCAAGATGAAAAAGTGGTGCTATGAYGGGAGCGGACGATGGTTTTTCAGAAATCCCCCCAGTGGCAAACCATAACCTACAGACACAGGCTTACTAGGGCATCCTATCATTCCCCCTAGACATGGTCAAGTGGGCAAGTATAAGATCCAAGCATTTGTTAGAAACAAAAGGAATTAAATGCACATATTCAAAGGTTTTGAGGATCAGAGTGACACATACCATGATAACCAGACTCATTACCTCATGGAGCAAAAACCATCTCTGATGCAGGAACAAGCCGATGGTGATGGATGTTGTTGCTGCTAACAGAGTAGAGGCGCTAAAAATGAGAAAAGATGGGCCCTCCAGGGCCATGCCAAGTCAATCTGGCTCTCGGTACTCCATGTCTAGGACCTGTGGGCCTCAAGACATGATCTCCTAGTTATCCCTAAAAGTGGGGGATAACAGGACTTAGAAGTGCCTACTCTCTAGTAGCTCACCTCCCTAAAGTTTAGATCTTGGAAGACTTAAAGTGTTAACTCTTCTAAGATCCATTCTTCACTTAGAAAGCCGCCACCTATTGACTCCATTACCCCCACAAAGGCACTAGTCTTCACCTCTTCCCTCTTTGAGAAATCATCAACTTTCAAACTCAACTTCTACTTGCTACCCTACTAACTAAAACTAACCCTAACTTAGTCTAGATTACTTGTATTTTTGCTGCTGTAATAAAAGATTGCTACAGCCATCTAACTGCAACAAATTTTATGCAAAACTGACCTTAAATGCTAGTTAGACACTTCAGAAATTGCATATGACAATTGATTATCATTTTTCCTGTTAAAAACTAACTTTTTATTGTCTTTTCCAGCAATTCTGAGCACTAATTCTTGCTGCTGTTATAAATGTTTGCTACAGCCATCTTGATACAGCAAATTTTCTGCAAAATCCATATTAAATGCTAGCTAAATACTTCTAAACTTGCTTGAGATATTTGATTATCAATCTTCCTAATAAATGCTATCATTTCACTGTCTTTTCAGGCAATTTAGAGAGATATTTCTTGCAGCTGTTACAAAATACTTCTTGCGGTTGTAAACTGTCATTTAGCTGCAATTTTATATCAGCTAGCTTATATTTCAAAAGTTCATTGCCTTATTGAAGCACTAACATCATTTTGTACTTGAAAACTGTCATATTTGTTTTATTGTTTTGTTCTGGGCAGGTACACTTCATCTCCTAAAGACATAAAAAACCTTTTGACTTGAGTGACCAATGAGAGGGGGGTATTCTTGCATCTTTGTCTTAGTTCATCAGCCCTTTAGGTCACTAGGGACGTCTCCCTTGGGGTAATCTTAACATACTCCTAAACAGAAAGGGGTTTCCTATTAAGGTGACAGTGATAGRTCACCCCCTTGTTACGCCAATCTTGCCTTACTTACCTTGGGCCTTGGGCAAGTACAGATTGTGCGATAACAAGCATCACTCTATATAAAGAGATGCACTTCCTCATTTGTACTCATGGTTGGATTTTTGGAACTTTCACTCCTTGGATTTTAATTGACATATCTTTCTTGGAGCATATGGTTGTGTAAAGGGTTCTTTCTTTGTGGATAATTGTTGTCAATTCTTGAAGCTTCTCTATCTTGGTTCTTATTTGGTGCTTAAAGATTAATGGTGAAATGATCAATTCTTCAACAAGCTAATGAGATCAATCCACTTGAAGGGTAAAATCTATCACTTGGGAGGGAGATGTTCTAGGGTAATTCCTTCCTTCCTCCTTTGTTGGTTTGGTGATTACTTGGTGCCTTGCTTTGTCTATCCATCTTGGAACCCTAGCAATGAGTATTAAGTAAGTTTATCAAGCCATAATCGATCTTATTGGTGAAGGTTATTCCCATGAGGATCCCTTCTTTTTGAACCTTGATTTTCATTGTTGATCTTGATTAGATGAGGGATTATTCTTCCTTTTGGTTCTAATCTCTTTCCCTAATCCTTGAAAGAAATAAACCAATTCTTAAGAGGGTTTCTTCTTGACCTTATAAGCCATTTGATTCAACTTGACTCCATTGCCCTTGTTGAATTTGGCATTGATCTCTACTTCCTTCCATCACCTATTTTAAAACCCTAAAAGTCCCAAAATTATGTTTTACTAAGGCTACTCTCTACGTCACCTCATGCCTCATTGCTTAGCCTTATTGATCCTACTAGGGATACACCCTTGGGCCAAAGGAGAGTCGGCCTAAAGTGAAGAGAATAGGTTGCTAAGGTGACAACGGTGATTGTCCTAATAGTCGCCCCTTGAGTTGTACCTTATAGATTAGGGCTTTTATCATTAAGTACAATTTGGGATGTAACATGCACTACTACTACAGCTATAGGAAGAACTAAAACTAGCAAGAACTAAACAACGAAAACATAAACGATTGGGGGCCCCTGCACACCCAAGTGGAATGCACAAAACTTACAAAAGAGGGGGGATTCATACATCGAACGCACATTGGAACAATAAAGACTTGGGAAAGAAACTCAACTCTGAATCTCCATTAATAGAATAAATCTGTACAACAAAATATGAACAACATGAAGCTTTGAAACAACATAGAATGCACTGACTATCAACCCCCTTACAATCTGAAGGATATAAATAATCTACTAAGGGAATACGAAAGGCTTCATTTCGTCATATGTTCCTATTCTCTAAAATTATGTAATTGTACAAAAAAAATGGGGATGAGGAACAGAGAGAGATGAAGATGATTTGTATTGACTATTGGTCTTTTGGATGTGACAATGTGTTGAGTTATCCATCCACACCAACATCCCCATGTTGTTTGCTTTGTGTATGTGACAATGATTACTATGCCAAGGTAGCACAACGAAGTGTTAACACAAGCCATAGTTGATAACATCGCCGAAAAATCAGCACCCTTTGGGGCCGATGAAATTTCGGCTCGAAAATATCATGATTTTTTTAAACCAAAAAAAACCGCAATTTTTTCTAAAAAAATTACGAATTTTGCCAAAAAATCGTGATTTTTTAGAAAAAATCATTGGCCAGTGGAAACCATGGGGATAAAGCCGATTTTTTGAGTTTTTTTTTTGTCATTTGTGTTTTTTGCTATTGGAGAAGGAAGGAGAAGGGCTTGACTCGGTCGGGTAGGTACTAGACCCCACCAACATGCAAGATTAAATTTTTCTTTAAAAGGGTTTGACCAAAAACACTGGCAATTAATGGTAATGTTAAATTCTTAAAGTAAAAGTAAATTTTTAACAGTACCATTAATTGTTTCAGGATGTTTAAGAGTGGTTCCAACCGCAACGAACTTCATATGGAGAAAACAAAATTTCATATCTTGTTCAAAATCCAACCGAATTAACAGATTTCAGGATTTCAGGATTGGTAGGATTGCAACATATACATTGGATTCTATCACGTATGAGGGTATGGGATTGGCATTTAATCAAGAGCACCAAGCCCTTTATGTACCTCGATGTTGGTGGTACTGATTGTTGAACTCCTTTGACATGGCCTTAGCAAAAAAATACCTTTCACTCAAATCAAAATCATTGACTAGGCATGTTAAGCTTTTTCTACCATATTATAAGGCTTCAATTAGGTAGTTCATCAAAATTGGGAGGTGTTCATTGATGTCTCTAGAGAATCAAGGTAGAGGCAAAGGGTGATACTAATGATGAGGATTCAAATATAAGTGATGGTGGAACATTGCTTGTCATTTATGTTTGTCAGTTAAATGTTCTTGCTCATTTATTCATAATGTTTTCTTTCAAAGTTTAAATAATTTTTTGGAATCATGGTTTGGAATTTTTAAAATATAATTTTTTCATTAAAATTTAAATATTTTATGTAATTTTTAGTAAACCGAGTCATTGAAATCAGATCGGTCTGAGTCAATCCAAGTTCAAGTTCGATTCGGAGTTGACCATCAACCAATTCCAAGGTTGATTTCGAGTTTTAAAACATTGCATTGTACATCTACCTCATGATGAT
>ML825835.1:7887-18484 GCA_009831015.1 Picea engelmannii | reverse complement strand
TCAAGCGGGATCAAAGATAGCGATTCCTCAATATGTTGTGCTTTATCATAATTCTTCTTTCTTCTTATGGACATGCCCCTCCATCGCCTCTTCATCACAAGAGGCTTGATCCTTAGTGCATAGTTCTTTGCTTGCTTTTCTTCAAGGGGATCTGTCATATCCAAGGTTTCCTTTGATACTTCTTCACTTTCGAGGTCATGGAATAAAGTATCATCAAGGTCTTCGAAAGGATCACAACTCATCTTGTTCTCTTCTTGATGACTTTCTTCATATGTCTGTTCTTCGAACACTTCTTCATCGTCAAGGGAAGGAAATAACTCTCTTATGCGATTCATCATTTCTTTAGCAGCTTTATTAGCGACCTTCTCCTTTTCCATCTGTAAAAATGCCATCGTTGAGTCACAACAAGTTTTGGATGAGGGTTCATCCCATGGTGCTATAATTCCTTTGACTGAAAAGACACTTCAAAGGAGTTGCCAGGTGAGATTAAGTCTCACCAAAGGGGGAAAGGTGGGTTCGTGGAAGGTGGAGTTGCCAGATGAGCTTCAAGAAGAGCTCATCAAGAAAGGTGGAAAGGGAACGTCCCTTGGGTGGAGTCACCAGGCAAGCTAAGGGATAAAGGCTTCGAGATAGCTTGCCAAAGTGTTGTTAGGGTTCGGAAGAGAATTCGAAATCCTCCCCGACAACGGTGCGAAAATGTTATCGCACAAGTTGTAGGTTGGGAAAAGCCTGACCCAACCGCCAAGTGGCGACAACTTTAGGACACTACACCCAATGTCACCTCGATGTAGGTCCTGCACTTCAAGGGTGATTAGGTCACTCTAGGGAGGCGATCCCGATGACCCTAGGGGGATAAGGGATGCGAAAAAGGGAAAGAAAGAAAGAGGTCCCTAAGGTGAAAGATCTAAATGGAAAATGGAAAGCAAAGATGAGTCTCAAGTGGTTTAAAGGCTGCCAAAGACTTGGGTGAATTGCCGAGATGTTGAAACCTGCCCGAGACACAAGAAAAACCACTTTGCAATGATGTATGTTAGTTGGATCAGCAAGTTAAGCTTGTTGTCCCTAATTTGCAGCAATAGATAATAGTATATATCAGCAAGGAAGAAGTATTATAGCTGCTTAAATGATTGCTTAAAGTCAAGTGAGGTATGCTTGAAACAAGTAGATAATGACTAGAGAAACTTCACAATTTATAGCATGAGACTTTAGCCATTATATGTGGCTGTCATAAAGATTGTATGCAGAAGTATTTTTGCAGCCTTATGGCTGTAGCAAGCTTGTTATGACAGCAGTAAAATTAGCCACAAAAATCCTCAAAGAAGACACCCAAAAATGCCTTAAATCTAGTAGAACAAGTTAGCAAACTTTTAGTAAATTTTGGCCGTGAAAGCACAAGTTAAGAGTGACTTCATCTTAGGGTTTCTGCAATGAAGTTATCAGATTTATGGCTGTAGAAAACCAAGCCCTATATCAGAAATTTTATCCAACAAAAATCACTCGTAATTAGCTCAAAGGTGCGCCTAGGTTAGTAGTGGGTGAGGGCAGATTTTTAGGCCTAGTCTATGGTTAGTTTAGGAGCAAAAGGGGTTAGTAGGCTAGGTTTAGAGCAGCTCTAATGGCTGTAGGTTAGTTTTACTACAACAAGAAGAAGTTGTGGTTGAAAGGGGATGCCCTAAGGGAGGAAGAATCCCCAAGGCATCAAGATCACTATCCAAAAGAGACAACTTTAAAACTTGAAATTTGTACGTTTGCCAAGGCAACAATTTATTTCTCCAATGCAAATAGTAAATGACTAGTGCCTTTAAAAAATGGGTTAATGAAGTCAAGGAAAGAAAGAGCTAGAGGTACTACCTCCTTTGGGGTGTAAATCCTCTTACTCCCCAAGGCAAGTATCTCTAGCTAGGGTTTAGGCTAAGAGGGTGTATGCCCTTATACTTCTCTTAGCAAACCCTTGTTAAACCAATAGCATGTAAGCATAAAATGACGGAGGCTAAGGTGGGGGTGTATGCCCTTATACTTCCCACCTAGCTCTAGCAAATAACCTTGACTTGAAAAATAAATGATAGAAACAATGTAGAAACCTTACCAATTCAAGGAAAAAGCTAAGCCAAACCACCATAAAAGATAGAGAAAATCCTTCCAAGGCTAGCGCATCACTTCCATTAACCAATAATCCAAGACATAGACATAAACAAAAGCACAAGAGAGAGAACTAGCCAAAGAGAGAGAAAATTTAAGTCCAAGAGCCTCTCACAATGGAGAATTATGATAAAATGAGATCTTATGATCTCTTATTTATACAAAATTTCACTAAGATAGTTTGTCCAGATAATTAAGGGTAAAACACAAGACTAGGGGTCAACAACCCTAATCTTGCCCCTTTTTACAAAGTAATATTAAACAATTTACTTTAATTTCACTTTTGCACAAAGAAAAACCCTAGTTACAAGGACGTCATCCCTTTAGGTTAGGGGATGTTTTGGCACTAGGAGAAGGTCGTTGGTGATGGAGGAGTGTAGAAAGGCTTCCCAAAGCCACATGTCAAGCATCCAAACAACTTCCTTCATGATCAAGGCTCAAGCCCCTCAAAATGTCCTTGTGCCAATGCATGTCAACATCACCACCAAACCCTAACCCCCCTAGGTGACATCATGCCTCTAAAGGTGACATTTTTTCTCTCCTAGGCAAAACGTTTGGCATGTGGCGGTTAGGTTATGTCGTCCAAGTCATCTTCTAGGCCTCCAAAGTTTGATCTCTCTCATCCGTCATGCGGGTCCTTGGCATCCACCTATGGGCTTCAAGCCCCATGGAAGCCCAAGCTAGGCTTGTTCTTCCAAAATTGTCCACCAACTAGGTCTTGCAAAGACAAATAAGCACGCCCTCCAAGGATCTCAAGAAATCACATCATGATAAGTGAATCCAATCAATAAATGATCGACCTAAGCATGTGCATCAACGATCACCATGTCAAACAATTAAGTGCTCAAAGACATTATGGGATTTGTCAAGCTTGAATATGGGAGGGTTGACGAAGTGTCCTATTGGGTAGATCTTTCCCTAGGTCAAGGAGAGTTTCCAAGAGATCCCTCTCTAAGCCATGTAATGTGGGTGAAGTGGTTAGGGTCAAGACTCAATGGACATAGGGCTCATGACATACAAGAGGTTGTAGTGTCTCATTCATGGGTGCCTTTATAGAGGGTGTGTGGTACCTTCATTTGCAATGCACTTTTTCCAAGCCCATTATTTTTCCATTCTTTGTTTCTTTCATAAATTTAAGGAAAAGTTAAAGGCCACTGCCCTGGAGTGGTGTCCAGATAATGACAATGTCACCCACAAATACCTAGTGGAAATGAGAAGGATGGCTTGTGATGAGACCCCCTTTCTCTTAGCCATGCAACTAAGAGCCATTACCCTGGCTTGGTGACGAGGTGATGGTAATGTCATACCACTAGATATTCATGGACATGATAGGCCGACTCGTGATGAAACCTCCTATCCTCCAACTAACCTTTTAAGCATTTTTAATCATATTTCTTGTGGGTCCCCCTTTTCTCAAAGATAAGTGTTTCATTGCTTTCTTGGGTGATCCCTGGCCCAAGCATATACAAGGTTCATACATAGGCTTTTATCTTTTACCCAACATCAATCCCTCTGCACCTTCAACCCTCTCTTCCCATAGAATGAGGTACAAGCTCTTCTTGGGTCAATACACCCTAAAATCCTAAGAGATAAGGAAATGGGGGAAAATAGTGATGGAAAGTGGTAAGTATGGTCGGGAGCAGTACACTGGCTCTTCAAGGGAGTTCCTAGTAGCAAACCCATCCCCAAGGAAGACCACTTACTAGGGCACATTGTCAACCACCAAGGTGAAGCATGGCAAAAGGCATAATGTCCAAGCATATATCATGAAATCTAAAGCAATCTAAGATACAACATACTTAAATGCCTCAAATATTGAAATGATTCTTACCATAATACTAACTTGTACCTCATGGAGAAAGGCCCACTGCCTTCCAGAAGCCAGTTGGTGTGGTGGATGCCATCTGAAAATCTGCGACCTCTGTGGTGGTGAGAAGGGTCTCCATCTATGCAAAAGGATACTGCTGGTCATGTAGTCTCTCTGCACTACATATCTGCAACCTGAGGGCCTCGAGACGTAATCTCCTTAGTTATCCACAAAATGGGGATAACACTACCCAATTTTTTCGTGCCAGTTGCAGTTATAGTAGGAGTTGCAATTGCAGTTACAGTAGGAGTTGTAGTTGTAGTAGCAATTGCAGTTGCAGTTACTAGTTGTGCCAGTTCTGTGCTGTGCTAGTGATGCGCCTATCTTGCGCCAGTTTTGTGGTGATTCAGTTGTCTACCCTCGCTAGGGTTTGACAAGAAGAAGAGATAAGTATTCGGTTCTTCATTATTGGTTTTCTCTTGTGATTAGAGCTTGTTCATGGTTGTATTGGAATATTCTCTCTAAGAAAAGTTGGTTGGGTTTTTCCTCGAGTTTGGGGTTTTCCTAAGATAAGTCTTTGTGTCCTCTTGTGCTTGTTTATCTGCTGCTTATATATTTTAGTATATGATTATTGTATGTTAAAAGAAGATAAAAATACTATGGTAAATCTAATGTTAACGAAACTAATGAAATTCTAACATGAAGATGTAGGTGCTCCAACACCTCTTTGTAGAAGAAGTGTTAACAACCCGTGAAAACACCCTCACCACCTATTTATGTAGATGTGTGGTAGAGGAGCCATACATGTTCCACCATTTGATAGGATTCAACATATCTCGATCTTTAGTGGGATGTAGATTAGCAAAGACTCCATGTTCACTGATATACTTGCTCAATTTGCTTCATACTTGAGCATAATTCTCTTCATTAGGAACCTATTATCACATGATTTAACACTTTTGCAAAGCCCTTCATAAGATGCCAAACTTGTGAAACAATTGGAAGTAATTGTCACTATCACTTAGACAAATACTTCCCTTGTTTTAGTGTATGGTAAAGATCCAACACAAGGGAGACTTCCCTTATGACCTCAAAGGATCCTATGGCAAGCTAGAGGCAAGTCTACGGCCCCCTATCTTGGTCACTTAATGAGATAGGCTAGGTTTTAAGGAGGCAAGGAAAGTTGAATGAACTTTAGGCAAGGTAATTGATAGCGAGTGTGTTTGTGTAGTATTGTAATGTATTCAATGATGCGACGTCTAAGAAGATAAATGAAAGCCTCAAAACACTAGCTATCAATGAAAACAGGGCTGCTGTGATAATTTTTCCAATATCTAACAATTTATATCAGCAATGAATATTTATAACAGCAGCAAGAAATCAGCCCTCAAAAATTGCCAATAAAATCTTAAAATACAACACTTAGCAAGTGAAATAAGATCTAAGTACCCAACAATGAATTTAGCCTTCTTAAACCACAATATTAAGTGAGTTATCGACAATTTGTAATCAGCCCTAATGGCTGTAACTAACCTTTACAACAGCAGCAAGTTATTTAGTGAATTTGCAAGTCGTTGGGCTATATTAAGCAGAAGAATATAATCAAGCATCCACCCAACAAGTTGTCTTTTAAAAGAGAGTGAGTTTGTTTGAGTTTGCACATACTTATGGCATGAAGAGTAGTGTCGTTTTCTTCTTGGGCAAATGGAGTCAATGCAATCATCTTAAAGGAGACTAGGTGCAAGAGAAGAGGTGAAGGTTTGAAGGCCTATGATTATCCCTTCATAAGCCTAGGTCAAGCCTCAAAGGAAGAGGACCTAAAGTTTATCCTCTCTTAAACCCTAGGAGCCGTCCCAGTTCTTTTCTAGCGTCTAGCAAGGACAATGGATAGAATTAGGTCAAATCCTAAAGTTTATCCTCACATAAACCCTTGGTTTTCGCCTCAAAGATAAGGTTAAAGGGATGTCCTCTCACAAACCCTAATATTATCCTTATATGCTACAACAAGTCATGATAGATGCAACAAGGGAAGGGGATAACCACTCTTAATCCTTACTTAGGGTATCACAATTAATTAAGGAAAACAATGATAACATGCAACTATTGTTGATGTTTTGTAGCTTCGAGAGGTATTCCCACAAGTGGCCTTGGTGTCAAGCATGTGGGAATCTTCATTGACACCACATTGGACTTTTTGTTTTGTGAAAACCCACTTGGATTGGAGCTTGGGGCTTCATGGGCTTGTTGATGGGCTTGTGTTGGGGTTTCACACCCACATGGAGGAATAAAGAATTATAATTTAATGTTGAGTTTTGTGATGGGCTCTTTAGAGTAAGCTAAGGGCTTCTAAACTCACTTTGGACTCCTATAAAAGGAGAGGAGAGATTGTGACAATCTCATTGTGACATTATGGAGTTAGCATAAGTAAGTGAGCACTTGTGCTTAAGAGGCTTGGTGATTTTAGCAAGGAAAATTCTGCACTTTGGAAAATCTACCCTAGGGTTCTTGGACATTCTTTCTCTTTAGTCTTTCAGCCTAGAAGGACAACTACATGTGGGAGGAGAGGTTGCACGTGTGAACAAGAGGAGAGAGAAAATCCACACGTGTGGAAGAAGAAGACATGCCATACAACTCGCACGTGTAACAAATCAGTACAGTCACACGTGTGACAAATCAGTACAGTCCCACATGTGACAGTCCCTATAGCCACAACTGTGAGGGAGCAGAATAGCTGCACGTGTGACAGTTCGTATAGTCGCAAGTGTGAGGGAGCAGAACAACCGCACGTGTAAGGGTTTCTGGGAAGGTGATGGGTCTGTACGACTGATGTCAGCAGTCAGTATTGTATGTATGACTGACGTAAGAAAACACTGTATAGGTGACGTCAACAAGTTTGCAAGTGAGGAGGTTTTTTCGGAAAATTGTTGATTTTGGTTTTACTGATTTGTATTTTGTCAAGAGGACTAGTTTTGTCCTCAAATTGATTGAATTTGTGGTTGGTTGAGAGCATTGGTTTTTCCCTCAGAAATTTCTGAATTTAGTAAATTTACATAGCATAAAATTGTGTCTCATGTGCATGGATGATTTCTCTCTGTTTTTTATGTTTCCGCTGTTGTAATTTTCTATCATAATTTTAGTGTAAAATTATTCAGTGATAACAACCCTAGGGTTTACTGTTTGGGTCACTTGGAATTAATTTTCAGATCTGAAATTAAATGCATAAAAAATTGACATGTTATCAGAGCTAAGGCTTTGAAGAGAGAGAAGGGTCATCCTCTTGAGACACAAGCAGCTGCAGATTGGTGGTACAACAAATTTGTTGTAGATTTTTTTTTTGTTCTGGGCAGGTCATAATGGTGAACAATCTTAAGATTGAGGACAGGCTAGAAGGGGCAACAAATTTTCGGGCTTGAAAGGCTAGGGTTCTCCTTCTCTTGGAGGAGAATGATCTCAAAGAGTATGTTGAGGGTGTGGTTCCAAGTCCTACTGATCCGTAGGAATTGGCAGCTCATAAGAAGAAGTAAAGGCCAAGTGGATATCGTTGGATTCCGTGAAGGATCATCAGATTCATCACATTTCCGGGAAGAAGACAACTAAAGATATGTATGATACTTTGGTGGGCTTGTACCAAAGCAAGAATGTAGGCCAGAAATTGATTTTGAAGTACCAACTCCAAGCTGTTGAGATGTCCAGTTCGAACACAGATGTTAGCTACCTCGTGAGGATCACCCAGATTCATGATCAGCTTGCAGCGATTGGTGAGGCAATCAATGATACTGAATTGGTGAATGTGGCATTGAGTGGTCTTCTCGAGTCTTGGGAACCATTTGTGCAGGGTGTTGCTTCCTAATCCATACCTTTTGTCATGTGGAGGAATCTTCAACCCATTGGGTGTGGCCTTGGGGGCAAGTCTCGAGTCAGGTAGTTGTCACTTGACACTCGACTCCTCCGTCTAGGCTAACTCCTAGCAAAGCCAGGGGGGGTAGTCCCTAAAAAAGAATCTAAGGTTTGAACTAAAGCTAAGCACAATTATTGCTCTAGGAGTTTGAAATGAAATTCAAAAGTAAATACAACTATTCTAACAACATATATGAGACATAAAGGAAATGCTTATGCTAGAGATGTTAAGAAAATAAAGTACTTGAATATAAATGATATAGCTTGAAAGTAGATACAAGTGCTTGACAGTAAATGACGATAAGCCATATAGTAAACCAATTCCAATAATGTAAAAATGATGCTGCAAGAATGTGTTACAAGTGCTCTAGGTAAATTTTATTTTTAAGGGTGATTGCTTGAATTAGAGGGTTAAATTCGTGAAGTGGCTTGATGTTGCAATTCCACTTTGTGCATGCAAGATTGTAAGTATGAAACACAAAAAAAAATCTAATCTAAGATTTGTTTCCTTTCACCACTATCCCCCAAATGGGTACAAGCAGGATTGCAAGGAGTTTCAACGGGGAGAGAACCTAGATCTCAAAGTTCCCCCCTGATTTCACAAGTCAATCCGCAAGTAGGATCCCGTATTGAGCAATAGTGAGAGAATGGTTTTCCCTATTAACACTAATCCACACTGACCAGTTCCCTTTCTAGTGGACTCCCCAAATCAAGCAAAGCTCGCAAGGGGCCAAAGCATACTAAGGCTACTGAGGGGAAGGTTTATTTTGCAAATTGAAATAACTAAAAGGAAATTGCAAAAAAGGAAATCTAAACTAATCTAATCTAGAAATTGAAACCTATCTAATGTTTTGTGGTGCTTGGGTTTATTTTAACTTTATGAAAATGAAAAGAAAGCAAGCAAAAGAGACAAACACAAAAATGAGACAGCTCCCCCAAGCCCTAGGGGGATTGCAAGCCTAGTGGGTTATCCCACTCTTTCTTTTCGGTTACAATAATTTTTGGAAGAATATTTGTGGTCCTTTTATACTTAAGGCCACAAATCTACAAATTTATTGAGAGAAAATTAGATTGGAAGAAAGTTGGAAGCCTTGGGTAGTCCTGGATGCTCCTGATCCTCGAAATTTGGGCAGAGTTTCCCCTTGGCTGTTCACAAACCTGCAAAAAAAAGCAAGCTATTCTGGAAGAAAGTGCCCCAAAAATGTCTTTGGGACAACCTGTAGACAATGTTAGAAGTTGTGCAAAAATTATCAAGAGAAATCTTATGAAAAGTTAGCAAGTTAGTGTTAGTTTTTTAGCTCAGTTGGTGTCTCAGCTATGCCTATGTGTCCTAGGTTAGCTGATGGACACCTTAATCAACGCAGATCAACCTTATTATCTTAGCCTAAATCAGACTTAGGCAAATCAACAAATTTTTGCTTTTGAGTGGATTGTGGGGCCCATGCCTAGTGGGGCACACCTCCTGAGCTAGTGAGTGGTTTGTGGGGCCCAACCAAGGGGGGCGCACCTCCTTGGGGCCTTGGAGGCTGCATTAAAACACATATCAAGGCAGAAAAGGTGGCTGAGGAGATAAAAGAAGGGCTTGAGGGTGTGAACGACACATTCCTCATTTATGAGTTGAGCAAGTGAGCAGAAGAGGGAGCTTTGGGCTGAGGCATTGTTCGCTGAGGAAGAGAACAAGAGTAGAGCTGAGAGAGGTGCTTTGGCTGGGCATAATCTGCAGAGAAGAGCAGGGCCAGACAACAAGCATATTTCAGCGAAGGAGGAGGTTGTTCTAGAGGCGTACAATAGAAGAAAGAGGGCCAAATCAGGCTGAACTTCATTAGCAGTAGAAAGCTGAAAATTTGAGGCCATACAAGCCGATTTTCTGAGCAAGAGAGGGCCGTACAAGCCGTGCGGTACAGGGTTGTACAGGCCGTACCTTGCTGGACCATACAACCTCTTCTTGGTTGGGTCGTACTGTTGATTAAGGGATGATTTTATTTGTTGTAAGAATTTCTGAGTTTTTTTATGTTGTAATTTCCTCTTTCCTCTAAAACCTGTTATCGCTCAGTTTGTAGGGTAGGTTTAAGTAGCTTGAAGGCGAGGCTAATCCCAAGGGAGACGTCCCTAGTAATCTGGGGTTCTGAAAGGTCTTAAGGTTTAAAGGATCAAGATGAGGGTTTCCTTTCACCGATTACTGCCAAGAGAAATAGTGAAAAAGAAAGTATTCCACTGAAAAAGGGCACCTGTTTGCGAGACAAGGCAAATAAAACTAAAAATGTGCAGCAATGGTTAGTACTTTCTATTATTAATGACTATCTTCAATACGTACACATGAGCAATAATAAATGTAATTATTGACGAAGTCAATGATTGCAATTAAAGCTAAGACTTATAACATCACTTCTTCAATAAGTACAAAAGATATGGCATTTAATCCTTTAACTGTCACAATGCATTAAATATCACAAATCTGCTCACATATATAATGTTGTTGCGTCAAACCTGCTAAAGGGTGACGTCAGCCCTACTCTAGGTTAGTTTTAAGAGGCAAGGAGGTGGACGTTTTGCAAATTAAGTCAATGAAAGCAATCTACACATCAATGCCAAATGCTAAAAGGCAAGGTCCCAACGTTTTATATCAAACAAGGGATCAAAATAGGTGTGACGTCAGCCCTAATCTAGGTTAGGTTAGCTAGACAAAGAGGTGAACGTTTTGCTAATTGAGCCAATGAAATTGCTTAACACCTCTATGGCTATCAATGGATGACT
>ML825834.1:52178-77922 GCA_009831015.1 Picea engelmannii | reverse complement strand
TTTGTGCCATGGGGCTTTCTTCAAGGGTTGACATCAATGACAACCAACCTTAATCAACATCTTTGATATTCTTCAATGAAATGCAAGTTTTCCTAGGCATAAACCCAAATTAATTGTCGCTAGTGTTCTACCTACATGTGTAAATTTATTGTGTCTAGAATAAGGTAAATTGATCCATGGTTATGCAATAACAATTGGATTTAAATGTAATTCTTTTGTGGGTAGTGACCTTGTAGAAATGCAATGCAATAATTAATAATTATTATATAATTAGTAAACCATTATTAGGATTGATATGTAGCAAGCACTTAATCAATGTTGACTTGGTGAGGTTCCTTGACTCATCATTGACATGATTTATGATAAGTACCAAATGTAATATTTAACACCATAATCAAAACTCTTTCCACTATATCTTATCTAAATTAATATTGATGGAATATTACATTCGTGCTTATGCTATAACATTTGTATTTGGTTATGGAATTTGGCTTTGGAACAAGGTAAGAAGTTCATGTGGGGATTTTAGCATTACCCACTAATTGTTAACAAGATTCCTAAATGGGATGTTGGGTCATGGACTGCAATCATTGCAAGTTATTCCCATATTGGAAATCCCTATTAAGACTTAACATTCTTCAATTGCAATGGAATCATTGGGTCCTAAAGCCTTGACATTGTTCAACTAAATGCATGTCCTAGGCATCAAACCAAACTCAATCATCATGGTTAGTGCTCTATTTCATATTTATTGGCCTTGGAACCAAATAAGTTGATCCTTGGAATGACATCATTATTGGTTATTCACAAAGTCACCATCCCCATGAAGCCTTAACATTATTCAAAAAAATGTAAGTTGTCATGGGCATAAAACAAAACTCAAACATTGTGGTCAATGTTTTATCTACATGTGCATATTTATTGGCTCTAGACCAAGGTAAGTAGATATATGGTTATGCAATGCAAATTGGCTTTGCATGTAATATTATTGTGGGAAATCGTAATGTATAAATGCAATTCAATCATTGTCGGATGGGATAGAATTAATAAACACTTTTTAAAAATGAAATGCGGAAATTACTTAGTCAGTAACTTGGTGAGGGTTGCTAGACTTGTCAATGACATGAGCATTTCTATAAACCAAATACAAGGTTCCAACATGAGAATAATTTTTTTTATACTATATATTATCTAAATTGATATTCATGGAATCTTACATCCATGGTTAAGAAATATGAAGTGCATTTATTATGGAATTTGGCTCTAGAAAAAAGTAAGAAGTGCACGTAGGGGTTTAGCATTTCCCACTAATTGTTCAAAATAATACCTAAGAAAGATGTTGTGGTAATAATTATTGGTTATTCACATATTTTCCATCGTTGTGAAGACTTACCATTCTTTGATTGGAATGCAATCATTAGGTCCCCATGAAGCCTTGATATTCTTCAACAAAACACAAGTCCTAGGCATAAAATCCAAGTCAATCACCATGGTTGGTGTTCTGTCTACATCTGCATATTTATTAATTCTGGAAAAAGGTAATCATATCCATTGAATGAAAACATTGTTGGTTATTCCTAGACTCACCATTCCCATGAAATCACAATATTCTTCAATGAAATGTAGGTTATGCTAGGAATAAAACCCAACTCAATCAATGTGGTTAGTGTGATGCCCACATTTATGGATTAATTAGCTATGGAAAAAGGTAATTAGATACATGGTCATCCAATAAAAATAGGATTTGAATTTAATGTTGTTTTCAACAATGGTATTATATAAATGTAAAGAAATTAGTGTTGGTTCGGATATATTAGTAAACCATTGTTTGG
This sequence comes from Picea engelmannii, assembly GCA_009831015.1. Lineage (NCBI taxonomy): Eukaryota > Viridiplantae > Streptophyta > Pinopsida > Pinales > Pinaceae > Picea > Picea engelmannii. The sequence goes on along the minus strand of ML825834.1, from coordinate 76,090 downwards.
AATTAAATGTAGCAAGCACCTACTCCATGGTGACTTGGTGAGGTTCCTCAACTTGTCAATGACATGAGCCTTGCTAAGAACCAAATAAAATTTTCCAACACAATAATCAAACATAATGCGTGCAACATCTTGCATCCATGGTTATTCCCTTTACATACAACAAAATAAATGTATGACTCTAGAATAGAGGAGAGTCAAGGTGACATCCAACTTCTAATTGTCAAGAAGAATGAGCATTTAGAGAAAACATGGATAAGCATTAATGCATAATGTTATGAATGATATCAAAGGTTATCCTTTTGACAATTGAATAATGTTATGAATTTTATCAACAAAGATCCTTTAGAGCCATGTTTATGGAATAAAAAATGGATTTAAATGTAATGTTGTCATGGGAAATGGTCTTGTATAAATGGAATTGACATTTGTTTTTAAATACCTACAAGTTGTCTTTATTGTGACATCTTGGAGCATCACTCCCACAGAAAACACATCGGAGATGATCCTCTTACCGTCGATGGAGCGACGTTCCCCTACGTCAGTCTTACGATGCCTGGTGATGTCACTCCCATAGAAAACACGTCAGTTATTATCCTCTTACTGTTGGGGAGAGATGTTACCCTATGTCGGTATTACGATGTCTAGGAATGTCGATCCCGTAGAAAAAATATCAGATATGAATAAATTACTGTCAGTGGAGAGACGTTACCCTACATCGGTATTAGGACGTATGGTAACATCACTCCCATAGCACACATGTAGTGGAGACCAACAAAATGGGACATCAAAATTTCGATGTCTATGACGTCATTGTAGCGACGACTATATGGGGTTTGGACAGTCAAATCTGAGATGACACATGTCCGCATGAAACAACGCAATAGAGATGATAGATATGGCGTTGAAAAAGTGACATCATGTGAAATGAGGTTTGAGGGGGTCCATTGTTTGTCATTCTCCTGACAATATAAAGTGGCAATTGTGTCGAACACACTATCGAAATTTGATCCAAATTTACTAGTGCCTCCTGAGTTCAATATGCTCATAGACGATCAAACTTAGGTAAGTCTACTCTTCCACTAATAATTTGAATGAAACATTCCCAATGTCTTGGAAGAGCATTGAGAGTAATCATGGAAATCTCTCTCTTTGTGATCGTTTCACCAATGGCACCTAATTGATCTCTGATCTCTAAAATATTCATGGAGAAGGTAGAAATGGTGTCATCTTTCGTCATTTTAAGATTTTGGAAGTTGGTGTTTCAGTGTGAGAGATTTGTTAGTGTTTTTTTCTCTCAAACATTGTCTTCAGTGCATCATATATTTGATAAATTTTCTTCAATATAGATATGCAAGGTAGTATATGATCTCTTACTAAATAGATTATTATCTTCCTAGCTTTGACATCGTCTTCCTTCCATTCAACCTTCTGATCATCGGTTGTTGTTGTTAGTAGAGTATTTTATATCAATATCAATAGGTGATCCTCTTCGAGAGTGATGTGTAATATTGACTTCTAGGAGCTGAAGTTGCTTGTTCCATCAAGCCTATCTTCCACCAAAGTTTTGTTCCTCACGGCTTGCAGATTCTTCACAAACCCTAAGGGATAGGCTAGAAACCCCATCATTTTTCAAGAAGAGGTCTCTGGGGGGGGGTTGGACTTATGAATGCCAACAAGAAACCCTAGAGAGTCAAAGTAACCTAAACAAGATGCAAAAAAATACTCCAACGTTATGTAGAAACCCTAGAGGCCGAAATTCTGTAGAAACTCTAGAAACCCTAGGGCCAAAAATCAATACTTATTCAATTCTTGATCTAAGAGTTGCAGATAGTGTGTTGAACTACACCATACCTTCTTGTGAAAAAATTAGTCCCAACATTCAAGGGGAAATTGCTAAAACTAGCTTGACAAGGAAAATGGAAGGGGTCATTTTTGCAGTTGCAGCAAGAAGGTGATGGCTAGCTTGGAATAGCTTGTGCAATGGCTCTTCAGGAAAACTGCTCTAATACCATATTGAATTTTTAATGCTTAGATTAAGGAAAGGTAGTTTATTTTCAATTTAGAATGAGATTGAACCATAACCAATGAAAAAATACAATATACAATAGTTGCAGTAACCAATATCCCAAGAAGAATAACCATGCACAAGAACAAAAGAAGTTATTCTGGGAAAACCTTTCTCAACCAAGGGAAAAACCCAACAATCCTTTGCTATATAGTCAAGAGAAGATCACCCTTTCACTACAAACCCTAGTGCACACAAGAGGGTTCACTATGACCAAGAAAGATAGTGCCTAAGAGAAGTGTGCACTTCAGCCCTACAAGTAGGCATTGAGAGAATGAAACAATAGTGAATGGGTGACCCACAATGGGGATCTAAATATCTTATTTATACATGACCTAGCACATCAAATGGATGTTTCTATTGCAACAATAGGGTCTACTTGTAAAACTCATAAATATGATTAACCTTTACAAAATATTAATTAGCTTTACATGGTGGCACCGACTTGTACCCTTTACGATACAAATTAGGGTTTTACCAAAGTCTTACTCTTTGAAAATATAGAAATGGTTCTCACACATCCTCTAGTTCTCTACCACTAGGGACACATCCACCTATGCTCAGTCATAGGGATTCTAATCGCAATAGATCAACTCAACTAAGTCAATAGAAGTACTGTATGGAGATCCATCTCAAGTTGACTCAACTAAGTCCATAGGATTCCAATAGGAGACAATGTCAAGTCATATCAACTCAATCCAAAGGAGCACAACAAGAGACCACACATGTCATCTCAACTCAGTCCATAGGAGTATGACTCACCCATCACATGAGAATTCTCAAAAATCTTCTCAACTCGGTCTAGAGGAGAATGACCTAGAGAATTTCTCATGAAGCTACAATCATAAACACTTATAAGGTGTTGAAAAAGATTGATACTATGGAATACAATTTGGAGTTTCCTACATCATCACGAGTACACCCAATTTTCCATGTTTCATTCTTAAAGAAGGTTATAGGTGACAAGATCCAAGTTCAAACTATATATCCAGAACTTGACGAGGAAGGAAACATCATATTGGATCCTGAAGCTATCGTTGACACACGAATTCACCAGCTAAGGAATAGATCTATTTCATAGTATCTCATTAAGTGGAGGAAACTATCTAATGAAGATTACACTTGGGAAGATGAGGATTTTATACAGAAGTATCCATAATTTCTCAAGCGTTGTGGACAAAACTTGTCTAAAGGGGAGGGGCATGTTAAGCCCTAAATAGTGGCACATTACCCCTTAATTGGGGAATATTACATTAGTAATGTTATTTTATTTATGTCGGCTTGGGTCCATTAGTTGTAATTGTAATTCATAGTCTCATATATCTACCAAGGAGGCCTTTTCATTTGGAAACATCTTGTATTTGGAAATTTATGCGGTGTATAAGGAGGTTTCCCCCTCGAAGAGTTTTAATATATGAAATTCTCTCTTTTTCAAGGTGTTGAGTACTTATTCTGAGGTTTTTTTATGCTATTTTGATATTTGCTTCTTAACACAATAGGCATGTAAAATACTAGGACTTCCTAGGTGGTCACCCATCCTAGTAATACTATAGCTCGAGCACGCTTAACTGTGGAGTTCTAATGGGATTTGGTATATTAATGTTATGTTGTAGGCATGTACATAAGATCATTACATGATGTTTGTAATTAAAAAATGAAGATGGTATTACATTCCATTTTCCATCAAATGGGTGAATATCATGGTTTATCAAAACCATAGACTCGAAATGTTGATTCAGTGGAAAAGGTGGTCACGGGCTGGATCACGTCCAAGAGGTGGGTGCCTCAAGGGGGGACACACAGAACAACCGGACCTTGGCCTTCAACCCTTCACGAGTATCTCCCTGCCTTATGGTGTTAGGAACACTTGACTTGGAGGATTTTAAAGTTCCCTATTTGACAACTTCTATTGTTTTGAAAAATGTGAGAACCAGATAATGGGGATTTATTTGGATGTCTATCCCCGAGATCCTACCTAGACTAAAAAATTCCTTTTGGCACCTCCTGTGGACGAAAACTTAGTGAGTTTTTAGAAAAAATTTAGATGTGGTTGTTTGAGAGATTGCGGGTGTGAACCAACCTCGTTGAAACTAAGTGGGAGTGGATAGTTCCACCAAGAAAAGGGTGGGGTGTTTCAGAATCCCTTTGGAGGAAACTTACTTCAACCTCCACGTTTCAAGATGAAGACTATGTGAGTGAGAAGTGACCTTTGTGTGTGAACAAGTGAAACTGTGCCAATTTTTAAAAATTTAGGTGTCACCTTGCTGCATGTGGACTTCGCTTGGTCCTTACAAGTGTTTGATTACCTAAGTTACTATGTGTCGTTGGTACAACCTTGTGGAATTCAAAAGTCCCTAGGAAACTATCATGTGGACATGTGGGTCCTTACTATTCCTTTAATTCCATGCTGTGACTTAATCTAAGAAATCTTTGAAACTATCCTAGATTGTGATCATGTGGGCATGTATGGGCCCGTTACAAAACCTTTAAACTTCCCTAGTGATTTAATCTAAGAAAGACAATTTTCAACACTATCTAATCTTTGTAGCATGTGGGCATGTATGGGCCCATTAAAATCTTGAGATGTGTTTGAAAAATAAACTAAGAGGAGTCCCGAGGGGGTTGTTGTCCTCTCCTAAAGGTTTTAATCTTTTTAAGAGAGATGAAATTGTCTTCCAACCTCTTTCTGATTCTCAAGATCACTTTGAAACGCGAGAGAAGAGCATACTCAACGATTGATATCCAATTTCTGGTCCCAATGAAAGTTTTATATGTGATTTCAAATGATTCCAACTTATAATTTTAGTCAAAGCAAGCCATCCATGTGGTAAAATGAAAGCAAAATAGGAAGGAATTATTTTAAACCCCCTAAGTGCCTATGTGTTTTGACTAATCCCTTTATATGGAGAGGGAACTAAGTGTGGTGCAAATTAAAATATGCATGAAATCATCTTTAAGGAAGCTATGGGCCTTCCACAAGTCACAAAAAGGCTTATAATGTGTGTTTTTATGCACAGGTGCGCGGGTATCAGAGTAGATAGAGGCGCACTGAGCGTATATGTGCTGAATAGACAAGACTCTTGAGCGCAGGTGCACAGAGGGCATTGAGTATCACAGTGATGTGGGCACACGTGCACATGATGTGTGCCTGTGGGCCAATAAACCCGTGCACAGGTGACACACGACCATGAAGAAAATTCTAGATGGAATTCCCTCAACTCAGCATGAAATTTGGCTTCCTGTAGGTCAGCTTGGGCCGGTTATGGTATCTGAAGATTAAGTAAACAAAAGAAGAGCTAAAATAACCCAAATGGGGTAGGAAATTGATACATTTCCCCAGTGGAGTCGCCAATCTGTTGCACCTATTTTTCCACCTAAATGAGCAAAACAGAAGTGCTTACAAGCTTAGTTGGGTTAGGTAAGCAAGACAATAGTAAGGAAAGGGTTAGAGAAAGAAACATAAAAGACTAAGATAAGAATTAAACTAAGAAAATAAATAACAACTAAATTATTGCATAAGGACATAATAAAAAGAATCAAACAAGACTCATGTCACCAATGGAAAGGCTTTGTGTTAGTGAAAAATAAAAACACCAAAGAGAAAGGGGACTTTGGGTCCCTTCTTCCTCCAAGGGAGGGCTCTTGGACCCCCAACTTGAGATCTTCTTACAACTTGGAAAATTCAAAGAAAATGGTGAAAGAATCCCAAGCTAACCCACTCAATAGGTGAGATGGATTGCTTAAATAGAATGGTGCTAGTATGCCCTTGATAGGAAAAGAAGATTCCCCAAGAAAATAGCAGCAGCATAACCTTACAAATGAATTCCTTGAAAATGTAGTGCACCCATGGCATTCTTTGCATAGATTTGAGGCATTATGTAACCATATTTGAGTGTGAAAAGGGGCTATTTAGGGCATTTTTAGGTCTTTGACCAGCCACCCAGTCGGATCTGGCCAAGATTTGTATGTCAAATCGACTTGGAAGCTGAACCAGAAGTGGGTGGGAGGCCGACCAACCTCATAAATGTGTTGTTCTCACATGTGCATGGATTTTAGTGTCAATAGGTGTGCATCGTGCACACGTGTGCTTTTCTGGAGTTTCTGGATTGCGCATGTGCACAAGCGCCCTGTGTAGTCATCATGCATCTTGATTTTTCAACTGGTTACATAGTTTTTTTTACCTTTTTGGCCATGTTTTTTGGTAATGTTGGTCCATGGGTGGACTCATCGTTGTTTGACAATGTTGGATTCTTGTAGCCATTTGCAAATGACATTTCGGTGATAACATATGCCCCATGATGGATGAGGTTAGGAGTCATACGGATAGCCTAAATTCATCAATGTTTATTCTACTGAGAGGACCGTTGTAAGAAAGAGCGATAGTGAGAGTACCAAGAGTGACCCCGTTGGAGGGAAAAAGGAACCTGGAGTACCCAGCGTTCCGCAAGGTGTGTAAAATAAATTGTGTACAAACGAGGCGGGCAGGCCCCATGCTTGTGTCATGTAACTCAAAAAATGATGTTGTACAGTAATTGAAATTGTGCATTGATGTAGATAACTGTAGCGCCCTCGGGGGCGGTTGTGAAAAAGGTAGAGGATAATTCTTAGGAGGAACATACTCTGAACAATAGGCAGTGACACCTGTAAGAAGTATCACAGATTCTGTGGGCATTGAGAGCCTAGCCAAGTTCAAAGGTATTCGTCATATATGAACATAGACTGCAATAGTCGCAAACTAAGACACACCGCGACATGAAAAAGAGTTGAAGTCGAATGTTGTGGGGGTCAACGACAGTAGAGAGCAATGATGGTTCTCCCTGTGTCATCTGAGATTCCTCATTATAAAGGTAAATGAGAATCAAGATATTGTTGCCCTTCTAGAAATTATGTTGATGTCGACAAAAAGGGGGACATGACTCCAAGAAGAAAAGGGCTCCATGAAATCTACCAGGTGAGTCTAGGAATTGAGAAGGTACATGGACGAAGTCAAGATATGTGGAGACTCAAGATTTCCCTTGGTTGGATATATGTATGAAGTATAAGTGACTGCAACCATGCGATGAGGTCAAGTGTCAGGGGGACAATGAGACATGGATAAGTTGTGTTAGAGGCAGGACAAGGTGAACAAACTCAGATAGCAGAGGTAAGGGACCTATGGGGTACTCGGAGTTTATGGACAATGTCAACTGAGATGAGATGATAAGGAGTTCCCCAACCAAGGGTGACATAGATTGCATTTTCCATGAAGGAAGGTCTCCCAATGGGACAACAAAAGCTATGTAAATGCTGGAAAGAAAGGCTTTTTACAATTAAATGAAATAAAGAATAATTTGGGATGAATGTACAAATACAGAAACAGGTGCCCCAGTGTAAGATGGTTAGGTCAGTGAGGGCGCAATTTATGTGGAGAGTTGGTGGAGGTTGGGGGCCCCATTGTTGGGTTTCTGTATGAGGTAAATGAAATGGAGGAAAATTTTCATATGGGCAAACTGATTTTGGATAAAATGGATGGTTAGTGATACTGCAGAGGTGCAGTCAAAATAGAACCATGAAGAGATAATCTGGGAGCCCATTGGGAAAGCTATCAAAATGAGGAGAAAAAGTATGTGGCTGATGCTTGACATGATGTAAGACTATCAGGAATCCCATCCCTGAAAGGTTGAAAACAACATGAGTGTCAATGTGCCAAGGGGCCTATGAATGGGACAAATCATGTGGAGGAGAGTGCTACCGGGTGATAGTACCAAAAATGCAATGGAGGTGGCGGTACTACAAAGCCGGATATGGGGACCCTAAAGGAAAATTTCAGAGGGTGTGACTGGAAATGCAAATTGAGATTCATAGGGAATGATTACATGCCAGTGTTAATTATATACCTGAAGGGGTTGTGCTGGTGTATGATGCCCAAGTACCTGCACACATGAAAACCAAAATACCCAGCGTGAAAAGTATATGAAGAGAATCAAAGCTACGAGCATTTATTTGATAATTTTGAACATGAGCATGCATACCTAGACGGGGTATGAAAAAAATGTCTCTCTGGGGACCAAAGATAAAAAATGGCCTGGGGACTGTTTTCATGTAGAGGACGAGGTGTTGATCCCATGGCTGAAGACGGATCTAAAAATGGACACCTGGTGCTCCCGGAATGTTGTCTGGAATTTTGGCGAAAAGGACTATATATAGTTGTAGGGCCCACACTGCCACCTCATTTGTACCTGCTGTTAGAGGGATTGGATGAGAGGTGTGGAAAAAGGATTAAAAACACTATAAAATAAATAACTTGATGTAGAATGGCTATGCTTAGGCGTAAAATTTATTTAAGTACAACCGGTTGACGTGTTCCTTGAGGGAAAGGCCCTCAGGGGAAGACAGGATGTATGCACCTTTGGTGAGGTAATGTTGGATAATATAAGGGCCATTCCATAGTGAATCAAATTTTCCATGAACGAGGGCATTGTGAGCAATATCGTAAGCAAGGACAAGGTCACCTTCATGAAATGAGTGAAGGTTGACATGGCGATCAAAGGTGACCTTTGACCATTTTTTGGCTGCCTCATTGTTCTATAATGATGATCGACGATATTCATCCAGGGACTCTAAGTGCAGCAATCACTGCTCCATTGGAGCAGTGTCGGGTAATATCTCAATTGCGGTGTGCAAGGTAGGGTTTTCGCACTCGATAGGAAGAGTGGCCTCTACCCCGTGGACTAGATGAAATGGTGTGAAACCGGTGGCTGTTACTATGTTGTTATCTTCTAGTGGTGAAGAGGAAGGAGGGATAATGCCATGATATCACATTAGTTCACTCGTCATAAACCAAATATCAAGATAATGAGGGTTATAAACAATAGTTGGGAATAAAATTTCTATGGGGAAATTTACGGGAGAAATGGGGGGATTTGGGGGTAAATTCCCGTATAAGTCATCCAAGAACCATGGAGGGGTGGGGAGTGTTTTTGGTTCAGGAGAAACAATATTAAGAATATCTGGTGATGAGATAGTGTTATCCATATCTGTTGTAGGAGGCATAGGGGTTTGAATGAGGGTCGTTTGGCATTGCCTGTATTCGACAATCATAGGACATTGATATGTGAAATGATCTAGTGATTCGCAGAGAGAGAAAGGGAATCTCATACGTTCATTGACTGAGGTTGTGACATAATGGATGTCGGTGATAGTAATTGGGGTGGGTGTGTGCTGAACGATCAGTCATACAACTACCAGTGTTTGGTGAAATTGTTGTAACGCTGGACAATGGTGTTTGTAATGGCCATATCCTGAATAGATGGAACATGCGAATTTGGTTCACTGTCCTTTGTTATCGGCATTCTGTGAAATAGCGACAATACTGGAGGAAGCGATGGGTGGCGATGAGATTGGGATGAGATTGTGTAACTCGGGGAGAAATGGAAATTTGTTGGTGGGGTGTCCATCCTTCTTGTATAGTGAGAAAGGAGGTTGGATGCGAGTTGGGGGTGGAGTGGTGGGCTCCTTCTTCTTTCACCTACCCCCAGTTGTGGCAGGGGGGTTAATAGATGGGGGTGTGGGGAGTACAGTAGGAGTGAGTATGGGAATCTGCATCGGGGTTCCTTCAGTTTGGGGTGGGAGGGATGGTCAAGGAACCATATTTGGGGGATGTAAATACAAAAATGGGATTTCCATCACCATGTTAGGGAGGGTGAGCGTTGTCGCAACCTAAAAGGCCTGTAACCCTAGTGGGGGGTAAAATAAATGAATTTGAGTAATGGCTTGGGGGACTGTCTCCCAAACTGGGATGTGGCCTTGGGGTGAGGTGAAATTGTTGACTAGTGGAGTCGACGAGTTCATAGGGGGTTCTTGAGGGAGGAGCTATGCGACTAGGGGACGTCAGATGTAATAGAAGCCTCATTGGGAGGATGATTATACTGAATGTTTGTCCCATTATATGAGACAACACATACTTGATTAGGAGGATGGATAAGTGGTGGTGCACCATGGTAAGTTCCTAACAAGGATGGGTCTTTGAAAATTATGGGTCCCATCTCAATGAGTGGGTACGCCTCAAGATTAATGTGGATGTAGGGGAGAATGTGGTTGATGATGGCAGAAGGATTAGGCTCATAATGGGAGACCTGATCAATGGTAATGATCTTTCCTTTATGGGGAAACATCATAGTTCGAAAGACAGAAGAGGCAACTGCCTTCATAGCGTACATGTAGCAACGACCTAACAAGATATTGTAATCAAGTGGGGCATCGATAACTTCAATGTCGATGAGAATGGTCTTTCCCCTGAGTTCTACAGGGATGTTTTGGAAGAGCCCTTTAGGAGAAGATGGTTGCCCATCATAAGCTCTTAAAGTAATGGCGGATGGTATGAGTTTGGGGGAACCAAGTTTCTTCCATACAGTCTTGGACATGATGCATGTGGATGTGCCTTCATCAATGATGCATCGATGAACTATGATGTTATGAATTTTTATTGGGATTTGAAAAGTAATGAGAGCAGGGAGAGAAGGTTTTCCATTGTCAAGATCAAATGTGATAAGTTGAGTATCTATTGGGTTGACTACCCCTAAGGCAGAAAGTAATGATTTCCGCTGAGTGGGACAAGTTTGAAGTACTTCCAAGACTGACATGGCAGCTGGGGATTGTGCCAAGTTGTCGACCAAAATGTAGTTATGAGCCTCCCTAGCCTGAGGGTTTTGGACATTCCTTCACAATGGGATGCGAGGTATGCGAAGAGGTGCTTCCAGGTTAGAGTGAGGAATCATTAACAGGGGTCTTGTTGGTGCTGGGATTATTGTTGTTGGAGTGGGAAGAGACTCAGAGGGTGCCTGGTATTGACGATTACGTGTCTGTAGAAGGATTTCTTCCTCACCAGTGAGGAGAATAGTACGATCTACGGGATTGTTTAGATTGAGATATGGTCCCAACTATGGTGGAGTGGGCTTCATGTCTTGTTGGTTGTTCATCACTCCTTGGTGTGGAATGGGGTTTTGCAACATGGTAGGGGTTGGTTTTTGTATGTATTTTTGTGGGGCCTGTTGAGGGGCAGGCGATGCTAGAGTATGTGGTCCATTCACTAATTCTTTCATCCATTTAAAATCAGTGATTTGGGGGAAATGATGAGTATACTGAACGAACTCACCACAAAGGGCACAAGGGAAGTTGGTGCGAATGTTGTTGTTATTTATCCCTTGGCGTTTCGTGTTGTTGCCCCCCTGGGGGTTTTGATTCCCTTAGGTCTAGTTGCCCCCAGTAGGTGGGTTCTGTTGGGGGTGATTCCCTCCGTGACCTGGTTTGTTATTGTTCTAGTTTCTTCCTTTCTTTTTGGCATTATTCGACTGATGAGGTGTATTTTCCGTATTCAGTTGTTCAAAATTCTGATATTGCTGAACGAGAGAGGGTTGAACAAAATTAACCCGAGCGTGAGGGTGTCCTAGTGGTGGAACCATGGGCTATGGAGGGCCAGGAAATGGGAAGTACGGATTATGTTGAGATAATGATCCGTAAGGTACATAGGAAGGTGTGGCACTTTTTCTAGTCTTAGAGTATAAGCTGAGGTAGTGGGAGTACCCGAACTTGTTTGGATAGGTGGTCATATGGTGGGTGTCAGCGGTGGCCCACTACTGGGGGGAGGAAGGATAGTAGGGTATTGTTGTTGATAAGGGGGTGGAGGGAAATAAGGGGTTCCTCCATATGTCGGTGGATACTATGGTATTCCATACATTGGTAGTTGTGGGGGTTGTGGATTGTTGTGCAAGGTGGTACCAATCAATATGTCTGCTGAGTGAGACATCCTAGGTTTATCTTGGCCAAATGGCACAGTTTTTTGGATATCAGGAAGTACTGTGTACAAGTATCCTGATTGTGAATAAATGAGGTCATATTGTTGAGCCTTACTGATGGCTTCTTCTTCTGATTGAGGGAAGGTGGAAGCTACATCTTTACTGAGGAGAGAGACAAGTGAACTGAGAAACCAATCAAGGCATTGTTGTTTGGTGGTTTCTACTTTTCATAAACTACACCATCGATGCAACTCGTGAATGTGATTAGTGATATGTGTGGTTGAGGTTTGTTTAAAATTGGAGAGTAGCTCAAGACCATTGTCATGGCGGATGGGTAATTGGAAGATGATCAAAAATTCTTTGGCCAAGGACTTGAAAGTCACATGGGACCCTGATTTTTCGTCTACATACCATTTGGATGATGGGCCAGTGAGTGTGCATTGAAATAATCATAATCGGATGGAATCATCCATAATGTTGTTGGACGAGCACCATAAGTGGAAAGTCATGACATGGTTGGTAGGGTCATCTCCTGCCTTTCCTTCAAACTTGGGGATGTCTAAAGGTAATTTGGTGGGCATGGTAGGCCATGTGGGCTCATACAATATGGGATCATTTGTGAGTTTTCTAAGATCCGGTATGTTGATAGAGGGGAAATATGGAATCAGGAGTTGTGGTGGTGGAGGATTAGTTCCAACCATTGTGTGGGGGTTTTGTGAACCTCACCCTTGAAGGGGACTAGGTGGGTTTGTACTTCCCCTTTGAGAGGAAGTTGCCCCCCCACTTTCGTGTAAAGGAAAGCGAGTGGATGGTGGACCTTGGTAATTGGACCCAAGTAAGGTGGAACCAAGCAAAGATGATCCCAAAATAGTGGCACTCACAGGAGTGTGAGAAGGTGGGGCTGGTGGGTTGGAAAGACTAGGAACTCCCCCTAGAATAGGAGGGAGATTTCACAAGCGTCTGGAATGAAGGGGGTTTTGTGGGTCCCCTATGATGTCCGAATAGCTGAGTGAATGTGTGCAAATGGTGGTGAGAGGAATGAATAAACAAGAGCACTTGCTGCAATTTTTTGAACTTTACACAATATATATCTAAATCAAAGTGTAATCAGAAGTGCATCATACATAAAGTGTTATTATAAAGAAGCATATATGTGGGTAAGTGGATTTTTTCCATGTGGGGGAACAAAGAAAACAAATTCTGGTGTCCTAAAAGACATAACGTCCTTCCTCTCAAATAGCACTGGACCTTTCAATAGTACTCAACAGTGGGGTCTGAAACCACCGGAAGAGAAACTAGTGGAGGATGAAATAATCAGTTATAATGAGGGGTAGAGGGTGCATATCCCAAAAGAACTGGCGATATTTCCCAATAGCCACACAAAATCTGATCAAGGTGCAATTGCAACCCATAATTTCCACCTGGGTAGATGTCCTAAAATGTGGTCACTAGGTACCTCGGTCAAAGTGCGACACTTAGATTTTCAGCCTAAGAAATGGGTCACGGCTTGGATCCCATCCAAGAGGTGGGTGCCTGAAGGGGGGACACACGGAACAACCGGACCTCAGCCTTCAACCCTTCACAGGTATCTCCCTACCTTATGGTGTTAGGAACACTTGACTTGGAGGATTTTAAAGTTCCGTATTTGACAACTTCTATTGTTTTGAAAAATGTGAGAACCAGATAACAGGGATTTATTTGGATGTCTATCCCCCAGATCCTACCTAGACTAAAAAAATTATTTTGGCACCTCCTGTGGAGGAAAACTTAGTGAGTTTTTAGAAAAAATTTAGATGTGGTTGTTTGAGAGATTGGGGGTGTGAACCAACCTCGTTGAAATTAAGTGGGAGTAGATAGTTTTGTCAATAAAAGGGTGGGGTGTTTCGGAATCCCTTTGGAGGAAACTTACTTCAACCTCCACATTTTGAGATGAATACTATGTGAGTGAGAAGTGACTTTTGTGTGTGAAAAAGTGAAAGTGTGCCAATTTTTAATAATTTAGGTGTCACCTTGTTGCATGTGGACTTCGCTTGGTCCTTACAAGTGTTTGATTACCTAAGTTACTATGTGTCATAGGTACAACCTTTCGGAATTCAAAAGTCCCTAGGAAACTAGCATGTGCACATGTGGGTCCTTACTATTCCTTTAACTCTCTAATGTGATTTAATCTAAGAAATCTTTGAAACTATCGTAGATTGTGATTATGTGGGCATGTATGGGCCCATTACAAAACCTTTAAACTTCCCTAGTGATTTAATCTAAGAAAGAAAATTTTCAACACTATCTAATATTTGTAGAATGTGGGCATGTATGGGCCCGTTACAATCTTGAGATGTGTTTGAAAAATAAACTAAGAGGAGTCCCGAGGGGGTTGTTGTCCTCTCCTAAATTTTTTAATATTTTTAAGGGAGATGAAATTGTCTTCCAACCTCTTTCTGATTCTCAAGATCACTTTGAAACGTGAGAGAAGAGCATACTCAACGATTGATATGAAATTTATGTTCCCAATGCAAGTTTTATATGTCATTTCAAATGATTCCAACTTATACTTTTAGTCAAAGCAAGCCATCCATGTGGAAAAATGAAAGCAAAAGAGGAAGGAATGATTTTAAACCCCCTAAGTGCCTATGTGTTTTGACTAATCCCTTTATATGGAGAGGGAACTAAGTGTGGTGCAGATTACAATATGCATGAAATCATTTTTAAGGAGGCTATGGGCCTTCCACAAGTCACAAAAATCTTACAATGTGTGTTTTTCTGCATAGGTGCACGGGTCTCAGAGTAGACAGAGGCGCACTGAGCGCATGTGCACTGACTAGACAAGACTCTTGAGCGCAGGTGCACAGAGGGCGCTGAGTATCACAATACTGTGGGCATACGTCCGCACGATGCATGTCTGTGGGCCATTAAACCCGTGCACAGGTGACACATGGCCGCGAATAAAATTCCGCATGGAATTCTCTCAACTCAGGATGAAATTTGGCTTCCTGTAGGTCGACTTGAGTTGGTTATGGTACTTGCAGATTAAGTAAACAAAAATAAGAGCTAAAATAACCCAAATGGGGTAGGAAACTGATACCTTTCCCCAGTTGAGTCACCAATCTGTTGCACCTCTTTTGCCACCTAAATGAGCAAAACAAAAGTTCTTACAAGCTTAGTTGGGTCAGCTAAGCAAGACAACAGTAAGGAAAGGGTTAGAGAAAGAATCATAAAAGACTAAGCTAAGAATTAAACTAAGAAAATAAATAACAACTAAAATATTGCATAAGGACATAAGAACAAGAATCAAACAAGACTCATGTCACCAATTGCAAGACTTTGTATTAGTGAAAAAGAAAAACACCAAAGAGAAAGGGGACTTTGGGTCCCTTCTTCCTCCAAGGGAGGGTTCTTGGACCACCAACTTGATCTCTTCTTACAACATGGAAACTTGAAAGAAAATGGTGAAAGAATTCCAAGCTAACCCACTCAAGAGGTGAGATGGATTGCTTAAACGGAATGTTGCTAGTATGCCCTTGATAGGAAAAGAGGATTCCCCAAGAGAATAGCAACAACATAACCTTACAAATGAATTCCTTGAAAATGTAGTGCACCCATGGCCTTCTTTTATAGCATAGATTTGAGGCATTATGTAACCATCTTTGAGTGTGAAAAGGGGCTATTTAGGGCATTTTTAGGTCTTTGACCAGCCACCCAGTCAGATCCAGTCAAGATTTGGATGTCCAATCAACTTGGAAGCTGAACCATAAGTGGGTGGGAGGCCAACCAATCTCATAAATGTGTCGTTCTCACATGTGCATAACTTTTAGCGTCAACAGGAAGGCATCGTGCACTTTTCTGGAGTTTCTGGATGGCACATGTGCGTGAGCGCCCTGTGTAGTCATCTCGCGTCTTGATTTTTCAACCGGTTACATAGTTTTTTGACCTTTTTGGCCATGTTTTTTGGTAATGTTGGTCCATGGGTGTACTCATAGCTATTTGGCAGTGCTGGATTCTTGTAGCCATTTGCGAAAGACATTTCGGTGATAACAACTATGACCAATGAACTATGATCCTCTTGTTCCCTCATTGATTCAAGTTCCTATATTGATATTGGTTCTCATCGATTAGATATAATTTTTATCATATTATTGAGCACACATTTATACTGGGAGGGGGGGTGAGTCAGTATAAGACAATATTTTACTTTTTCAAGAATTCATAAACTATAAGAAAACAATCACATATGAGATCTATTAACTACAGAACAAAAAACACAGGATTTACATGGAAACCCTTTCTCGAGAAAAGCACATGACTTCTCTTTATAATTATTTCTAGGTATCAACCTACTATTAAAAATATTTGTAGGAACCAACCTACCAGAGACACCAATCACCACTGATAGAAATCCTAGTAGGAATGAACTTACTCTTACATAACTTCCTAAACAATAATCTACTAGAGACACCAATCCCCACCACTAAGAACTAACCTAAAAAGAGACACCAATATCTTTGTTTTAGTGGAACCAACCTACTCTTATAGATCTTTGTAGACACTTGTCTATTGGAGACACCAATCCCCACTGCTAAAAGACATTAATATGTTTGTGTGAGCTACACCAACCTTTATCTAGTCTACTTCCTACTTCTACCTTAATCGGGTCTACTAGATACTTTTTCCTTCACTAGGTTGACTCATTGCTTCTTCCTTCACCAGGTCTACTCACTACTTCAGACTTTACTAGGCCTGACCAAAATTTGAATTTCTGAATGGTAACTTTCCCAAATATTTTTTTTTTGTGCTCTTCCTAAGAATGAACTTGTACAAAATTCCACATATCCAATTTTGAAATTTTTACCCAAGCTACTTATGTATGTCTCCTCTACTCTTTGAAATTTTCAATCTGATGAGTCCCATAAAGGAATTTATAGTGAAAATATCAAACTGGTTTGTTTAAAATTGATTTCAGGAGCATATAGAAACCCTAACTTCCATAGATCATATCATAAAAAGTTCAACAAAGTGATATCTAGAATTTTTAACCGGGGTACTTATGTATGTCTCCTCTTTTCTCTACAATTTTTACATTATGAAGATTCCCATAAAAGAAGTTATAGTGAAAATGTCAAACTGAACTGTTTGAAAATGATTTCAGGAGCATTTATGAACCCGGAATTTCACAGAGCATATCTATGAAAGTACAACGATCCAACATATGAAATTTTTACCACATGTAGCCAGAGATATCTCCACCATCGCGAAAAAATTGCAAGGTCTGAAACATCCTAGAAAATATGTTATAGCGAAAGTTCCAAGCTAACATGTTTGAAACTAATTTCAGGAGCATTCAAGAAACCTAGCTTCCATAGGGCATATCGCTGAAATTATAACAAATCAACATATGAAATTTTTATCACATCTGCACAAAGATATCTCCCTCTTTTATTTTAATTTTCCAAATAGCATGGGAAAATACCCAAACCCAAGGGCTTGAAACCACTATTTCACTTTTTTCTTTATCATGTGCACCTCTTTTTTAATACACTTCTAAACATGTATATAAATCAATGTTGGAAATGTTGTGTGTATTTTAATGTCGTAATATGACAATAATGACAACAACAAAATTAATCATTTGACATCAATGAAAATAATTCCAACAATCCCCCCCTTTTTCATTGATGACAATCTTGCAACAAAAGACATAGTCCACCGGAAATAGAAATAGTTCTCTCTATGTCTATAAATATCCTAGGAATAGAAAGTATTATCCCCTCATTTGAAAGTCTCCCATTTTGACATCAATGGAAAACGGATGCTCCCCCCTAAACTTGTGCTTCTCCTTAAGCAGTTAGTTTCTAGATGAGATGGATATTACTCAAACACGGTAAAACAACACTCCTAAAGAAGTATAAACAATATCAACAACAATGAAAGATAATCAATTTTTGTCAATCCAGGAAGTTTATGTATCCAACATAAGAAGTAGTACATCTCCAACAATAGTCAAACATGGTTTGGTCGGTCTCAACAAATCCAATTTAATTCACAAGAAATGATCAAGTCAAAAAGAATATATCGGTTGGGTTTGCATATCATCAACTTCAAGTACTCCCCCCATGAGGGATCAATAAGTAGAAAAAATAGTTCTTATTGAAATTTCCATTCGAGGGATAACCTAGTCTAAACTTATTTGATGAACACTTAGTTGGCGAACACTTAGTTGAAACTCTAGTCAACTATCATATCAGGTCGATCCTTGGTCGACCACTTCCAACGAAAACATCAGTGAGTAAGAGGAACATTGAATTATTATACAACCAATGGGACACAATGATATGAATTCCTCATACATATGTTCAAATGATTCCACGACAATCCATCAATCCAACCACAATTTATCCTAGTAGTCAACAATGACCCAAAATTTAGTCTTTCACGTCTTTTCTACAAATATATGAAAGCATGATTGACATTCCTTCTATTTTTATGGTGATGTTGATGATAGGACATATTTTTGTGTTGGTTGATCAGAGAAAGTAAGATTAGGGACAGGTTCACTTAGAGGCATAGAATAACCCAACATATCAACAAAAATTTCATATGTAACATCATGCTCAAATTCTGGCATGTGAGAAGCATGCAAATCATCAATCTATTCAACACAATCAATAGTAGGTTGTTCTTATGGAAAACTAGTCTGAATTTCTCCTACAACAAATAGAACTTTCTTAGTTGTAACAAGGCTAGGTGTAGGTATGGAGGCAATAAAGAAAAATCATCCACAAGAGAAGATTATTGGAAATAAATATGCAGGAGTTGAAACCAGCAGAATAATACTTTCACCAGAACAACAAGAACTAGAATTGTTATCCACAATTGAACCAAGTCATTTTGAAGAGGCTAGAAAAGATGAACACTAGATCAAGGATATGGATGAAGAATTGGATCAGATAGAGAATAATGACACATGGGAACTGGTTCCAAGACCGAATAAACAAAATGTGATTGGTACAAAATGAGTTTTCCGAAACAAACTGAACAAGGACGGACATGTAACCAGAAACAAAGCAAGGTTAGTATGCAAAAGCTACACTCATATTGAAGGTATAGATTTTGAAGAAACATTTTCCCCAATTTTTAGGATGGAAGAAATCAGATTGATATTAGCCTATGCAAGTTTCAAAATAATCAAGGTATATCAGAAGGATGTTAAGTCATCCTTTCTTAATGGAGAATTAGAAGAATAAGTCTACATAGAACAACCAAAAGGATATCTACTATCAGAAAGGGAATATTAGATTTGAAGACTAAAGAAAGCAATGTATGGACTCAAGCAGGCCCCTAGATCATGGTATTCAAGATTTGACAGGTATCTGCAACAAAAAGGATTCAAGAAGAGAAATGAAAACACCAATATCTACATAAAAGTGGATCGAGACAGTATATTGATCATTGAAGTTTATGTAGATTATATCATCTTCAGAAGTAATGATGATATGATGAGTCAGAAGTTTTCCAGAGATATGCAAAATGAGTTCGAAATATCTTTTCTTGGTGAGTTAATTTTTTTTTGGGATTACAGATATGTCAATGCGATAAAGGTATTTTCATCTCTCATACCAAGTATATCATAGAAATTATAAAGAAGTTTGGAATGGAATATTGCAAACCCATGAGTACTCCTGTGTAGACCAGTTGCAAGTTAAGAAAGGATGATGATTCTAAAGATACATATCATATACTCTATATATCAATGATTGGAATCATACTCTATGTGACAGAGTCAATACCAGATGTGATGCAAGGATTTGGACATGTTGTGATATTTCAACCAACATCGAAAGAAACACAGGTTATGGAAGTAAAGAGAATATTCAGATATCTCAAAGCAACATAAGAGTTTGTATTATGGTATCCAAAAGGGAAAAAACTATCTTTGGTCACCTACATAAATGTAGATTGGGTAGGAAACATTGATGATAAAATAAGTACAAGTGGAGAAAATTTCTACTTGGGTGAGTGTCTGGTATCATGATTAAGTAAGAAGCAATCATCAATATCATTTTCTACAATAGAAGAAAAATACATTTCTGCAACAATGTGTTGTACTCAGGTTCTCTGGATGAAACAAAATTTGTAGTACATACAAGTGGACTATGTTTATCCCATTTTGATACTTTGTGATAACACGAGTTCCATCAGTATCTCCAATAATCTAGTGATTTATTCCAAGATGAAACAAATTACGATCAAGTATCACTTTCTACGAGAACAAGCTACAAATAAGAACATCAAGATAGAGTACATTAGGACAAAAGAGAAGATTGTAGATATCTTCACCAAACCTCTTGCAATAGATAATTTGAGTACATTCGACAAAAACTTAGAGTAGTTTCTTCCCCTCAGTGATCAACATGACATCAAACATAGATAGACAGGGGGAGAGAATGACGTAGTGCCCCTACCCAATAGGGTTCTACTGACCTCCCGGTCTCTAGATCGATGTTCTCCTGAGCTGAAATGGCTCTTCAGGCTCATGCTGGAACCCCTTTAATTGAATCCACAGGTCCCATTTTATTTGGCACAGGCCTTTGAGAAAAAAACCTGCACGGGTGCCTCTTCTCCAGAGCCCCCTCTCTATTTTTCAACTTCGCGCACTTCGAACTTTCACGCTTTGGAGTTTCGAGACTCCAGCTGCAACGATTCCTTGCCTCTCCAACTTCTGGTTGCTGAAAAACCAAAAAGGTCTTAACAACGCTTAGCCTCTGTCCACGTGACCACGTCCCGTGACCACGCGCTTTGCGCCAATGCGCTTATCATCTTTTCACGATTCCGGGAATCGAAATGCAAGAAATCCTCCCTAACCTCTGTCTTTCGAAAACCCAGTAGCCAAAATGTAGAAATATCCCAGTGCCTATCGACTTTTTAGCTCCTCCCCTGGGTCACTTCTCATACGAACGGTATCGTGACCTGGCGCTACTCCTTCGAGTGCTTTTTGGGGCTTTGCATTTTGGGACTTCATGAGTCTAGATGTGATGACTCTTCGCCTTTCAATCTCCCAGGTCCCAAAATGCCAAAATTCACCCGTTGATCCACGGTCTGCTTTTCAGGACTTCGAAATTCACGATTTTGTGATTCCAGCTATGACGACTCTCGGTCTTTCGAACTCCCAGTGTCTGAAATGCCAAAATCTCCCTTGGACAATCAACATTCCAGATATTCCTGAATGGACAAACCTTGTTCAATCACGATTCCTCCTTTCGTGATTTTGGGAGTCGAGGCTTCTTGTCTCATGACTCCTTTCTTCTTGATCTCACGGTACCTGAAATACCGAAGTACCAAACCTAATGGATATCAATGGTGGTTAGCCTTCCTAATTCGATGACTCACGTTCTTTCAGGGTTTTGTGGGTCAAGAGTCTTGACTCTTTCCCTTTGCATCCCCCGGTAGCCGAAATGATGAAATGGACCTTTCAGGGATTTCCCCGAAACCTCAATCGCTTGCGACGTATCCTCCTGTGGATGGCCCCGATGCTTTCAGGACTTTGCAAGTTGTGAAGATGAAAGGATTCTCCCTTTGCCTCTCAATACCCAGTCCTCAGAAATAAGTGGATCTCCGCCATATGTCCTCTTGACGATGGATGGTTCTGATATTTTTGGGACTTCGCAGGTTGCGAAGTCGAAGGACTCCTCTTCCTTTTGCTGAGACGAGGGTTAAACCTCGCGCACCTTCTTTGGATCCAACGACTGACAGACCTCGATGCTGAATATGATGATTCAAATCCTCCCTCATGTTCTTTGATCTAGCGGCCCTCAAGCCATCGCGCTCCAGATCCAACGGTCTGGACTCCTTTCAGGATTTCACGAATCAAAAGTTCACAATGCAAGCGATTTCCATGATCCCTTGCCATTCCAAGTCCCAAACTCCAAAGTTGAAATGAAATGCCTGATTTTTTAGATTTTGCAAACTGAAAGTTTGTGATGCAAGTGACTCCATGCTCCTTGGCTGCTCCAAACCCCAAACTCCGAAATGTCGAAGTCCAATGCAAGATCAACGACTCTTAGGTTTTCGACACTCCTTCATGAAGTGTCTCCACCATGTGTTTTCTGTTGCTCTCCTACGCACACCTCCCAGAGGTTAAACTCTGTGTGCTTTCCTCTGGATCTGATGGTTATCGAGTCTTTGCACAAGATCTGATGGCAGTTGTGCCCCCTCCTGGGCTTTGTCAACTCAGAAGCTTTGAAGGATTTTCTCTGCACGCGTTCTTCTCACACTTTCTATTCTGCACTTATGGACTTATAACCAGTCCAATCTCACACACTCCTGGTGCTCCTGAGATTTTGAATAGCTTAGATTTGAGAAGTTTTGTTGGGAAGAAAGCTCCTTATGCCCACTAGCATTCTCTTGCTCGATGCACACCTTGCAGAGAAAATAGAGTGTTCAACAAATCTGTAAGTGTCTCTCCTCGACACTTCTTCTCCGTAAACTTGAAAGAGTTCCTCCTGTGCACACTTGCACTAACTCAATGCATTCATGGCAAAGTTTTCCAGAGTCCTCAGTGACTCTATCTTCTTCTAAACTTGAAATAGAGTTCTTATGTGCACTCTGTGAACTTTCTCAATGCCCGCCTGGAAGAGATTCGACAGAACCTTCAGAAGTGCCCTCGCTGCACAACCTTCACCTCCAGAGGGTTCAGTAACTCTGAGGCTTCTCCTGAGTTGTGAATTCTCCTAGTGTGCTCGCCTAGCACATTCTCCTCTGATCTTGAACAAGATATTCATACGCACACTCCTTGCACTGGCTACATAACCTCCTCTGTTCTGTTGTGCACTCCTTGCACAGCCTAAAGAACCTAGACAAAAATTGACAAACTCACAAATAGATAGTAGAATCTATCTATCACCTATGTCGACAAAATTCATTCCTGAAACATAGACACATGAACAACAATATGCAGGAAAAACTACTTTTCTATTAGTCAGTCTGTCTATACAGAATGTTTACAATGGCTGGACTGTAAAAAGTCTCAGCTCTGTCTCTTGATACCTCTCTTCTCTATTCTCTCCTATTCTCTAACTCCCTACCTGAGTCTCTCTAACTCTCTCCCATGTTTTCTAATTCATTCTTCTCCTTACAAAGAGGGCTCTCTCACAAGCTTATCCTCCACCTCACCATCTCTGAGCCATCGCTCTAACAGAGCGGCTCCATTACATAAATGGAAGTCATAGATCTGACTGATATGGACTTAGCTGTAGGTAACCACTAACAAAAACCTCAACCAACTCCTGTACAAAGGTGTACCTTGGCATTAAAATCCTTACAACGCAAATCCCCAGATGGGATCATATTTCAAAAATTTGAAAAACGAGAGGGCTTTGCCTCTCTCCTTCATGAATTTGCATTGGGCGTCCTACTTGGATGGCACTTAGGCTGAGCTAGAGTGATGCTCCTGCATCATACTCCTCACTTGTAAAAATCATGATCTCCTGAACATGAGCTCCTCTCCTCGAGTGTTGACATCCACCTGGATCCCAGACTATTCTTTGGAGTTGTCCACCTGCTCCTCTGCTTTGTTGTTGTTGTTGTTGCTACTTTTCTTCTCTTCCAGGCTTCCTTCTGCTCAGCTTCTCATTGTTGGTTTTCTATGCTTCTAAACTCAACATCATCTTTCTGATTTCTTCAATTACCTCATTTAGGTTCTCTCGTGCTTGACTCTCCTTTTACAGTCTGCTCCACTGCCCTTCTCCCCTGCAAATGGGTCGATCAACTAGATCTCCCATACCACCTTTATATTTCTTTGTGGAACTAAGTGGCCACTATTTGCACCCTTTTCGTCAACTTGGTGAGCAAATCGAGGGTGCTTACATGCCCAGTTGGGTCTTGTTGAGCATGACAGTTGTAGAGGAAAGAGTTAGAAAAAGAACAACAAAACTATAAGCAAGAATTAAACTAATATAAACTAAAATTATGAGCATATGGATAAAGAAATAACAAACACAAAAAGACCAATATCACCAATGTTTTTAGGCTGATCAATTGATGAAATCAAAGCACAATGAAGAAAGGGGACTATGAGTCCCTTCTTT
>ML825834.1:13274-52085 GCA_009831015.1 Picea engelmannii | reverse complement strand
CAATGGAGAGGTGGATAGCTCAATGAAATGGTGCTAATGTGTTATTGCCAAGGAGTGAGTCCTTAAAACAATCTAAGAAGCATAACATTACATGAAATTCCTTGAGAAAATGATGTTTCTTCATGGCTTTCTATAGCATAGCATTGGGTGATTATGTAACTCCTTTGAAGTGTGAAAAGGGGCTCTTTAGGGCTTCATTAGGTCTTTGACCAGCCTACCATGCGGATTCAGCTCAGATTTGATGGTCAAATCAGGTTGGGAGCTGGTCCATAAGTGGTTGGGAGGCCAACCAATTCAATAAATGTGTCGTTTAGCAGGTGTGCGGGTTTTTGTGCTAACAGACGCACATCATGTGTGTATGCGCGCATGGTACATTCTTGTTCTGTGCATGTGCGCGTGCACCAAACTTCTATAAAGCGCCCTTCAATTTTTGGTTACTTTGTATAGTTTTTTACCTTTCTGGAATGCTGTGAAATTAATTCAGTGCCATGAATGACTTCATTACTGTTTGACGATGCTGATTTATTGTCACCATGTGCGGACGAAATTTCAGTGATAACAGATGCCCCCTAATGGATGAGGTTAGGAGCATACGTATAGCCAAAATCCATCAATGTTTCTTCTACTGAGAATGGTGTTGTAAGAGAGAGCAAGAGTGGGACCGTGCAGAGCAATCCTTTGGAGAAGAAAGGAACTAGTAGAACCCGACCTTCCATAAGGTGCGTAACAATATTCAACGGTGTACAAACGAGGCGGGCATGCCCCATGCTCGTGTTATGTAACTCTGACAAAAGATGATGGAAGTGTTGGTGTAGATAACTGCAGCACCCTCAGGGGCAGTAATGATAAAGGCAGAAGACAATTCTGCAAAGGAATATACTCTGAACAATAGGCAATGATCACGATAATAAGCAATGATGATGTGGGCATTGATGGCCCTACCAGGTTCAGAGGTCTTCGACAAATGATAAAAAGAACTGCAATAGTCGCAAAGTAAGACCCACCATAACATGAGAAAGTGTTGGCGTCGAATGTTATCGGGGCCAACGACAGCAGGGAGCAATGGTGTTTCACCCTGTGTCATCCGAGATCTCTCATTAAATGGAGAATGAGAATCAAGATACTGTCGCCCTTCTGGAAAAAGTGTGCTGTTGTCGACAAAAGGGGAACACAACTCCCAGAAGCAAAGGGCTTCATAGAATCTACTAAGGTGAGGAAGTGGCAGAGGTACATGGACGAAGTCAAAAAGTGGAAAGACTCAAGACTGCCCTTGGTTGGAGGGTGTATGATATAATGAGTGGCCGCAACCGTGTGACAAGGTCGAGTGTCAGGGGGATGCCAAGACCGAGGATAAGTTGTGCCAGAGGTGGGACAAGGTGAACAAATTCAGAGGGTAGAGGCAAGGGACCTGTGAAGTACTCTGAAGATATGGACAAGTCCGTGTTGCAGAAGAATTTCTTCCTCACTGGTGAGGAGAATTGTACACTCTGCTGGATTGTTGGGGTTATGGTATTGTCCCGCCTGAGGTGGGGGATGCTGTGTGTCCTGTTGGGTGTTTATCACACCTTGAGGTGGGATAGGATTTTGTAGCACGACGGGAGGGGGTTGTTTCACATACTGTTGTGGTGCCTGCTGAGGGGCAGTTTGTGCAGGGGTATGGGGAAGACTACTCGAGTATTTCAACCATTTGAAATCAGCGATCTGGGGGAAATGGTGAGTGTAATGACCAAAATTGCCACAAAGAGCACAAGGGTGGATGGTTTTAACATTATTTTTCCCTTGGCATTTTTTGTTATTGCCCCCTTGGGGGTTTTGGTTCCCTTGGTTATGGTTGCCCCCAGTGGGTTGGTGTTGTGGGGGTTGATTCCTGCCTTGACCATGGTTGTTGTTATTCTTGTTCCTTCCTTTCTTCTTGGCATTGTTCGAAGGGTGAGTTGGGCTGGCTATGTTCAACTGTTCAAAATTTTGGGATTGTTGAGCAGCAGAGGGTTGAACAAAATTTACCCCACATGAGGATGTGGGGGAGCCATGGGTTGTGGAGGACCAGGAAATGGAAAATATGGATTTTGTGGTGGTACCAATCCATAAGGTACATAGGAAGGTTGTGTGCTTTCACTAGTACTATAAGCTGATGTTGAGGGAGTACCATTGTTTGTGGGAACAGGTGGATGTATGGGAGGTGCCGGTGGTGGTCCACTAATGGGTGGAGGTATAGCAGCAGGGTATGGTTGTTGATAAGGGGGTGGGGGGTAATAAGAAGTGCCCCCGTAGGCCGGCGGGTATTGAGGTGTTCCATACATCGGTGGTGGTTGGGGTTGTGGACTATGGTGTGTGGTGGCACCTATTAGTACGTCTGTTGAGTGAGACATCCCAGGTTTGTCTTGACCAAATGACACAGGTTTTGAAAGATCAGGAAGTACCATGTATAAGTACCCTGACTGTGTGTAAATGAGATCATACTGTTGGGATTTGCTGATGGCTTCCTCTTCAGATTGTGGGAAGGTGGAAGCTACATCCTTACCAAGGAGAGTGATAAGTGATCTAAGAAACCAATCGAAACATTGTTGCTTGGTGGTTTCTGCTTTACACAAACTACGTCGCCTACACCACTCATGAATGTGGTCAGCGATGTGGGATGCTGAGGTTTGTTTAAAGTTAGACAGTAGTTCTAGACCATTGTCATGTCGGATGGGTAATTGGAAGAAAGTTAAAAATGCTTTGGCCAACGACTCAAAGGTTGTGTGGGACCCTGATTTTTCTTCGACATACCATTTGGCTGATGGGCCAGTGAGTGTGCATTGAAATAATCGCAGTCTGATGGAATCATCCATAATGCTATTGGAAGAACACCATATATGAAAGGTCATGACATGATTCGTGGGGTCATCCCCTGCCTTTCTTTCAAACTTTGGTATGTCTGAAGGAAGTTTTGTTGGCATTGTAGGCCATGTGGTGTCATGCAATATAGGATCATTGGTAAGCTTGGTGAGATCCGGTATGTTGAGAGAGGCCAAATATGGCATCTGTAGTGGGGTGGCAGGGTTAGTTCCAGCCATAGTGTGTTGTGAACCTGACCCTTGATGGGGACTAGGTGGGTTGGTGCTCCCTCCTTGAGAGGAAGTGGGTCTCCCACTTCCGTGTAAAGGAGAGCGAGTGAATGAATGACCTTGGGAAGTGGACCCAAGTAATGTAGAACCAAGCAAAGTTGATCCTAATATAGTGGCACTCACAGGAATGTGTGAAGGAGGTACCGATGAGCGGGTACAACCAGATACTCCCCCAAAGATAGGAGGGAGGTTAAGCAAGCGTCGTGAATGACGGGGGTTCTGTGGTTCCCCTATGATGTCAGACTAGTTGTGTGAAATGTGTGCAAAGAGTGGTGAGAGAAAAATAGAAACAAGAGTCTTTGCTCTTTACACAATATATATATCCAAATCAAACTGTAATCAGATGTGCATCATACATAAAATGAGAAAGAAGCATATATGTGGGTAAGTGGGTTTTGTCCGCGTGGGGGGAATCAAAAAGAAAGCAAATACTCGTGTCCTAGAAGACGTAACGTTCTTCCTCTCAAATAGCACTGGACCTTCCAATAGTACTCAACAGTGGGTTCTGAAGTCACTGGAAGAGAAACTAGTGAAGGATGAAGCAATTGGTTATAATGAGGGGTAGAGGGGGCATATCCCGAAAGAGCTGGCGATATTTCCCAATAGCCATACAAAATCCAATCAAGGTGCTATTTCAACCCACAACCGCCACCTGGGTAGATGTCCTAAAATTGGTCACTAGGTACCTCGGTCAAAGTGCGACATTTAGATTTTCGGCCTAAGAAATGGGTCACGGGTTGGATCCTGTCCAAGAGGTGGGTGCCTCAAGGGGGGACGCACAGAACAACTGGACCTCGGCCTTTGACCCTTCACGGGTATCTCCCTGCCTTATGGTGATTGGAGCACTTGACTTGGAGGATTTGAAGTTCCCTATTTGTCAACCTCTATGTTTGAAAATGTGAGAACCAAATAACAGGGAGTTATTTGGATGCCTATCCCTGAAATCCTACCTAGACTAAAAACTTCTTTTGGCACCTCCTGTGGAGGAAAACCTAGTGAGTTTTTAGAAAGTTTTGAGATGAAGTTTTTTTGTGAGGCTGGGGGTGAAAACCAACCTCGTTTGATTAAAAGTGGGAGTGGATAGTCCTGTCAAGAAAAGATGGGGTGTTTTCAGAATCCCTTTAGAGGAAACCTACTTAGACCTCCACATTTCGAGAAGAGGCTATGTGAGTGAAAAAGTGAATTTTCTGTGTGAGTGAAAGTGTACCAAATTTTAGTTATTTAGATGTCACCTTGATGCATGTGGACTTCGTTTTGTCCTTTACAAGAGTTTGATTACCTAATAGCTAGATGTCATTGGTACAACCTTGCATAATTTTAAAATCCCTAGGAAACTAGCATGTGGCCATGTGGTCCGTTACTATCCTTTAACTCCCTATGTGTGAGTTAATCTAGAAAAAGCATGAAACTATCCTAGATTGAACATGTGGGCATGTATGGGCCCATCACAAACCTTTAAACTCTCCTAGTTTTTTTATCTAAGAAAGCAGAATTCCAACCACTATCCTACTTTTGTGACATGTGGGCATGTATGGGCCCGTTACAAATTTAAGATATGTTTGAAAAATGAAACTAAGAGGGGTCCCAAAAAGGTCCTTTGTCCTCTCCTAAAGGTTTTGAAATTTTTGTTAAGGGAGATGAGATTGTTTTCGCAATCCTTTTCTGGTTCTCAAGATCGCTTGAAGGTGCGAGAGAAGAGCATACTCAAGATTCTTACTTCAACTTCAAGTCCCAAAATGTGAGTTAGATGTGATTAAAATTGATGTTCACCTTAGATTATAAATCAAAGCAAGACATCCACGTGGCAAAAAGCAAATAAGGGAAATTTATTTTTATCCACCTAAGTGCCTATGTTTGTTTAACTATCCCCTTTATAAGTTGAGGGGTCTAAGTGTGGCAGTATTTAGAGCATGCATAACATTATTCTTAAGAAGGAAAATGACTTTCCCCACATCCCAAGACCTTACAATGTGAAATTTAGATCAAATGCATGGCCCCTAGTTCTGACAGAGGCGCATAGAGCGCAGGCGCGCAAGTAAAGTTGAGACAGAAAGCGCATGCGCGCAGAGAAAGACTGTTGTTCAGGCGCATGCGCGCACGATGCACGTTTGTGGGGTGGAATACCCGCGCACTTGTGAAAAACGGTCGAGAAAGAAAATTCGGATGGATTTCTCTCAATTCTCCTTTGAATTGACTAGTTAGCAGGTCGGCAGAGGCGGGTTTGTGCACCTGCAAGTTAATGAAACCAAAAGGAAAGAAAAATAAACCCAAATGAGGGAGGAATTGATACCTTCTCCCCAGTATGGTCGCCAATTTGTTTGCACCCTTTTCATCGACTTGGTGAGAAAATCGAGGGTGCTTACATGCCCAGTTAGGTCTTGCTGAGCATGACAGTTGTAGAGGAAAGAGTTAGAAAAAGAACAACAAAACTATAAGCAAGAATTAAACTAATATAAACTAAAATTATGAGCATATGGATAAAGAAATAACAAACACAAAAAGACCAATATCACCAATGTTTTTAGGCTGATCAATTGATGAAATCAAAGCACAATGAAGAAAGGGGACTATGAGTCCCTTCTTTNTCCAATGGAAGGCTCTTGAGGCCCTCACAAACTTGCTCTCCTTACAATAAGAAAATGAGAATGATGGTGAAAGAACTCCTAGCACATCCACCCAATGGAGAGGTGGATAGCTCAATGAAATGGTGCTAATGTGTTATTGCCAAGGAGTGAGTCCTTAAAACAATCTAAGCAACATAACATTACATGAAATTCCTTGAGAAAATGATGTTTCTTCATGGCTTTTTATAGCATAGCATTGGGTAATTATGTAACTCCTTTGAAGTGTGAAAAGGGGCTCTTTAGGGCCTCATTAGGTCTTTGACCAGCCTACCATGCGGATTCAGCTCAGATTTGATGGTCAAATCAGGTTGGGAGCTGGTCCATAAGTGGTTGGGAGGCCGACCAATTCAATAAATGCGCCGTTTAGCAGGTGCACAGGTTTTTGCGCTAACAGACGCACATCGTGCGCGTATGCACGCATGGTACGTTCTTGTTCTGTGCATGTGCACACACACCAAACTTCTGTAAAGTGCCCTTCAATTTTTTGTTACTTTGTATAGTTTTTGACCTTTCTGGAATGCTGTGAAATTAATTCAGTGCCATGAATGACTTCATTACTGTTTGACGATGCTGAGATCTTGTCGCCATGTGCGGACGAAATTTCAGTGATAACAGCCACTCTACCGTAGACTCCAGCTCTGTAGTCTCCTCACTGAACTATTGTTCAGCTTGTTCCTGTTGCAGTTCTACTGCTACCATTTCTCCTTGTGTTGGCTCAAGTCCAACTTCTTCCATCTTCTCCTGGGGCTAGTATGCTCCTTCATTTGTCTCCAACTTGATCTATTGGATGTGAAATATTTTCACTATCACCCTCTTCTCTAGGGATTCCAATTCTTCATACAGATAAGCAAAGTCCATGCTGTCTGCTTCCTCCTCTATTGCAGGCTCCAGTGCTGCAGTTATTTCTATTTCAACTTCCTAGATGAAAATTTTGAGCCTTCCTTCTAAGTGTTCTTTTCCTTCTACTGGGGTAGACATCAGTGTCTGCTCCATTTCTTCTTCCATGACAGTCTTTGCTGGATGTCATTCTTCTGTTGTTGCTTCTACAACACATGCTCTGGCCTCCACTGGGCTGCTTGGTAGGAATACCTCAATCCATCCAATGATCAGAATGCTCTTCTAATATTCTCCTGTCAGCACTCCTCGTTGATCCGAACTCTCCTATGAATTCTTGAGACTTTCACATAATCTCATATTTTCCCCCTTTTCCACCTAGCATCCTGGGAATTTCCTGCTACCCAACTGGTAATCTATGAGACCAACTGATCCCATATCCATCAACACTCCTTGTTGATCTGAACTCACTTCTGAGCTCATCTTCTCTCCCTTGCCCACCTGGAAATTTGGTAATTTTATGTTTCTCGTTTGGCAGTCTATGAGATCTTTCACTAATTTCATACCATTGCCCACCCGGCAATATGAATTTTCCCCATTGTCCTCTTGAAAGTCTATGAGATTCTCCAATGATCTCATTTCATTGCCCATCTGGCAATTGGAAAGCTCATCTCTGCCTTCCTAGAATTTTATGAGATCTGGATCAGATCTCTCTTCCTCATCACTGAGGTTTTCTCCAACTTCTGGCTCATGGATGCAAACCATCTCTGTGTCACTGAGGTTTTCAGCATACCTCAGCCACTTCCTCAACAATCTCCGTTGTCTTTTGGCCAATAGCTCCTTGACTGGCCACTTCACCTTCTTTTTCATGGGCCATTCATACACCCATCATGATTTTGCATTCGGCTACATCCACAGTGCAAGCTCCTCCATCCTCTCTCTTATCTCAGTGATTTCTTTGTCAATCTCTGCTCTGCTCATCTGTTGGTGGTCTCCTCTTCCACCACGCTCATGAAATTTAGTAGCCATTTTCTTGTTCCTTTCTACCCTCCTGGAAAACCTGTTGTTTACTCTGCCATTGAGAGTATCTTCATGTCCTCCCACAGCTCACCTCATTGTCTACTGACTGCTACACACCTTGCAATAATCACCACAGAGATTTTAACACTCTACTTCTTTCTTCACCTATTGCATTCAAATGAATTTATGCTTCTGATTCCACCTGTTGTCATCAAAATTTCTCCCACCATCTCTCCTCTATCTGTTGTTTGCGGAAAAAGAAATGACCTCTTCCTTTTTCGCATTTCTCTGAAATCTACAGGCAAAAATTAACTATGATACCACATGACGCAGTGCCCCTACCTAGCAGGGTTTTGTTGACCTCCCAGTCTCTGGATCGATGTTCACCCGAGCCTAAATGTCTCTTCGAGATCCTGCTGGAACCCCTTTAATCAAGTCCACAGGTTTCCTTTTATCTGGCACAGGCCTTTGATAAAAAAAACCTTCACGTGAGCCTCTTCTCCGACAACCCCTCTCTATTTTGCAACTTCGCCAACTTTGCACTTTCATGCTTCAGAGTTTTAGGACTCCAGTTGCAACGATTCCTTGCTTCTCCAACTTCCGGTTTTTGAAATTCCATAAAGGGCTTAACAACTCTTAGCCTCCGTCCACGTGACCACATCCTATGACCACGCACTTTGCACCAATGCGCTTATCGGCTTTTAACAATTAAGGGAATCCGATGCAAGTGAGCCTCCCTATCCTCTGTCTTTCGAAACCCCGGTTGTCGAAATGCCGAAATATCTTGGTGCCTATCAACTCTTTAGCTCCTCCCCTAGGTCGCTTCTCATACGACCAGTCCCATGACCTAGGGCTACTCCTTTGAGCACTTTTCAGTGCTTCTCATTTCAGGACTTCACGAGTCTGGTTGCAATGACTCTTGGCCTTTCAATCTCCCAGGTCCCGAAATGACAATATTCACCTAATGATCCACAGTCCACTTTTCGGGACTTCAGAATTCGCAATTTCGCGATTCCAGCTGTGATGACTCTCGGTCTTTCAAACTCCTAGTGTCCGAAATGTCGAAATCTCCCTTGGAAAATCAACAGTCCAAATCTTCCCGAATGGATGGTCCTTGCTCAATTGTGATTACTCCTTTCACGATTTTGGGAGTCAGGGATTCTTCTCTCATGACTCCTTCCTTCTTGATCTCTCGGTACCCAAAATACCAAAGTACCAAACCCAAGGGATATCAACAGCTATTAGCCTCCCTGATATGATGACTCATGTTCTTTCAAGGTTTTGTGGGTCAAGAGTCTCAACTCTTTCCCTTTGCATCCCCAAGTAGCCGAAATGCTGAAATGGACCTTTCAGGGATTTCCCTGAAACATCGAATGCTTGCCACATATCCTCTTGTGGACGAACCTGATGCTTTCGAGACTTCACAGGTTGCGAATCCAAAAGGCTTCTCCCTTTTCCTCTCGATAAACGGTCCTCCGAAATAAGTGGATCTCCACCATGTGTCCTCCCGACGATGGATAGTTCTAATATTTTTGGGACTTTACAGGTTGCGAAGTCGAATGACTCATCTTCCTTCTGCTAAGATGAGGGTTAAACCTTGTGCACCTTCTTTGGATCCGACGGCTCATGGAACTTGATGCCAGATCTGACGGTTCAGATCATCCCTCCTGTTCTTTGATTTGGTAGCCCTCAAGCCACCATGCTCCAGATCCAACGCTCTAGACTCCTTTCAGGATTTCGCAAACTGGAAGTTCACGATGCAAGCGATTTCCACGATCCCTTACTACTCCAAGTCCCGAACTCTGAAATGCCGAAATGCAACGCCTGATTTTTGAGATTTCATGAACCAAAAGTTTGCAATGAAAGAGACTACACGCTCCTTGGGCACTCCAAACCCCGAACTCTGAAATGTCGAAGTCTAATGCAAGATCAATGGCTCTCGGGTTTTCAACACTCCTCCACGAAGTGTCTCCGCCATCCGTTTTTTGCTGCTCTCCTGCACACACCTCCTAGAGGTTAAACTCTGTGTGCTTTCCTCTGGATCCAATGCTTGTCGGGTCTTTGGACAAGATCTGACAGTAGTTGTGCCCCCTCCTGGGCATTGTCAACTCAGAATCCTTGAAGGCTTTTCTCTGTGCGCATTCTTCTCGTGCTTTCTCTTCTGATCTTATGGACTTAGAACCAGTCATCTCTCGCATTCTCCTGGTGCTCCTGAGGTTTTGAATAGCTCATATTTGAGATGTTTTCTTGGGAAGAAAACTCCTTACACCCACTGGCGTTCTCCTTTTCGATGCACACCTTGCAGAGAAAACAAAGTGTTTAACAACTCTGTAAGTGTCTCTCCTCGACACTTCTTCTCCCTGAACTTGAAAGAGTTACTCCTGTGCATGCTTGCACTAACTCAATGCCCACATGGAATAGTTCTCTATAGTCCTTAGTGACTCTGTCTTCTTCTGAACTCAAAATTGATTTATTTTGTGCACTCTGTGCACTTGCTCAATGCCTGCCTGGGAGAGCTTCCACAGAACCTTCATAAGTTTTGTCTTTTCTGTGCCCTCACTACACAAGCTTCACCTCCAGAGGGTTCTATAACTCTGAGGCTTCTCCTGAGTTGTGAATTCTCTTAGTGTGCCCGCCTGACACGTTCTCCTCTAATCTCAAAATAGAGATTCAGACGTGCACTCCTTGTGCTACCTACAAAACCTCCTATGTTCTGTTGTGCACTCCTTGCACAGTCTAAATAACCCAGACATAAATCGATAAACTCACAAACAAATAGTAGAATCTATCTATCACCTGTGTCGACAACATTCATTCCTGAAACATAGACACATGAACTACAATATGCAGGAAAAACTTCTTTTCTATTAGCCAGTTTGTCTATACAGAATGTTTACAATGGTTGGACTGTAACAAGTCTAAGCTCTGTCTCTTGAGACCTCTCTAATCTGGTCTCTCCTATTCTCTAACTCCCTACCTAAGTCTCTCTAATTCTCTCCCATCTTTTCTAATTCATTCTTCTCTTTACAAAGAGGGCTCTCTCACGAGCTTATCCTCCACCTCACCATCTCCAAGCCATCGCTCTCACAGAGTAGCTCCATTACATAAATGGAAGTCATAGATCTGACTGAACTCAACTTAGCTACAAGTAACCACTAACAGAAACCTCAACCACCTCCTATACAAAGGTGTACCTTGGCATTAAAAGCTTTACAATGCAAATCCCCAAATGGGATCAAATTTCAAAAATTTGAAAAACGAGAGGGGTTTGCCTCTCTCCTTCATGAATGCGCGTTGGGTGTGCTGCTTAGCTGGTGCTTAGGCTGAGCTGGAGTGATGCTCCTGCATCAGAGAATTACAATACTTCAAGAATACAAGTAAAGAATATTTTTAATTCTTTTCCTATACATAAGATATTTACATGAGGAAGCACCATGAACATAAAGAAGAGGCTTGTATACAAGGGGGCAAGCCCCAAGGAGAATGACCCTTTTTCATTGATTTCAAAGGGGGAGAGAGAAAACATAAGCATGGAAACAAAGAGAAATAAAATATGCATGAATATAGGGGGAGCTTTGTTCATAGGGGGAGCGATGGTCACAGGGGGAGCATGAGCAAGAGAATGAGTGTTCCCATGCCATTAGTGTTGCCATGAATTCCAAACGGGGATATTTTTGAAAGATCAATTTTCATTGATGTCAACCCTTGAATAAGATCGGTAGCCCCAAAGTTATGGTTATGGAACCCGAAGATGATCGACTAAAAATGTCATGAAGGACAATGTAAATGTAGGTAACTCACTCATGGACGGATAATCCTTGTTGTGCCATTTTTGGTGATCGGTGGTACACCATGTAGTTCCTCATGATTGAGGAACTATGGATTTGTGAAGTTATAAGCCCTGAATAATGGTCAAGAAGCCCCTAGTTGTTTACAATTCTTATTAAAAGGCTAAAGTGGTTGTAACAAGAAAGTTAAGAATCCCCTAAGTTTAAGGAAAGAGGTTATCTAGCAAAAGTATAAATACCCCTCAAGGAGTCTTTCATAAGTATAATTCACACACATATCTATTGACTATATATATTTTGAAGACCTTTTGATCTATTGGAGAAAGCTAAGCTTGATTCTGAGGTAGAAAGTTTGAAGTTGCGAAGGAAGGTCGAAGGTGGAAGTCTCGGAGTTGTAGAAAAAGCGAGTAATCCTAGTTTATGAGGTATCTGCAAGTTACATGTTATAAGAGTGTGGATGTACGCAGGCTACAAAGGAGAAAAGTGTGGATATCCACGGGTAGTAGAGGAGGAAGTTGTAGATCTATGAAAATCTCATGAAATATTGTGTAATGCTAATACCAAGTCCTTGAAGTCAAAAGTAAGTCTACATGTTAGATATATTTTGTGTCAAATCAGCTACAGAGGAACTGGTATTCTTATGTTCTTGTTGCATTTGGTTATGGTATAATACATGCTTTAGGTATGTTTCGTTTGGCATATGATTGAGGAACATCTTTGTTACATGGTTGATAGAGGTATATTCATGTATCTGGTTATGATATGATTGTTATGGTTCAACCTTGAGATGTGTATGTATGGTTAAGGTATACACTTTGTTATCACCCCATAAATTATGGATATCAACTTATGACTTGGATATTATATGTATCTGGTGATCTTGTTGACAAATGAAATTTCATTTCTTCAAATAATTTGTAAAATAAAAAGAGAAAAGAAAAGAAAAAGAGAAAAGAAAAGAAAAAGAGAAAAGAAAAGAAAAGGAGAAAAGAAAAAGAAAAGAGGGAAAAAAGATTTGAAATAAAAAGCCCCATGCAATAACAGTGACTTGGTCATACCTTTCAAGCATGACCAAGTCCTTTTAAATTTCCAATGTTGATAGGATAGTGAATACATCTGATCAGACCATCTAATCCTGATCAGATAGCCCATAGGTTAGAATTAGTGAATACATCTGATCAGACCATCTAATCTTGATCAGATAGCCCCTAGAAAGAATAAATTCTTAACCCAAGAGTTTAATCTGGGTTAATTGCCTTGTGAAAGTAGGTTAGAATGTGGATTAACTGCTTGGCCTCAATTTCCCAAATAAAGATTGATCGACAAAGATGTTACCCTATGACTCCGATGCCTAAAGTGTAGTTGAAAGATGTCCCCTTGATGGTGTATAGAAGAAAAATCGAGGAAAACCCATGTGAAAGAACTTACCCTAAGTTTCCCTACATATAACATTTTCTGCCCCTGACCTATCCTTCATGCACTTTCCAATGGTCTAGATCGCGATGATTATATCAACGGCCCACACTTTATTCCGGACCCCCCCCTCCATTCTGCTTTTAATGGAGGGGGGGGGGTCCGGAATTGTTATTAAAAAGCACGCAGATCTGGACGGCCTTAAAACAAGCATACATATCAACGGCTCATGACTGATTCCAGACCCCCCCCGGATGTTCTGTCTTTAGCCAAAAGGGGGAGGTCCAGAATGAATATTCCTGCGGCGGGCCCCTCGATTACAGGTGACATTGTTCTAATGGTCCAGAGGTCACATCCCCCACATGCTATCTGACTCCCATATGCCCCCTGGACGTCATCCTCCACTAGGCCCACTCCACCCACTTGCTACTGGGGTCGGGTCACTTCCCATAACCTCCGTCAGTCCAGGTTGTCAGTCCCATAACTCCCTTCACTCATGAACATCCCCCTTTGGTGACTTTCACCCCCAATCACCAACCTCCATGTCAGTTGTCCATATACTCTGGTCACCGTCACCTGCCATATCACCCCAAGTGGCCCGTTGTCCATTAATAACGGGATAATATGTCCGTTGTCATGCTAACCGTTTTCCCGCGTCCGACCGACCCCGTTTTGAATAAAAACACCGTTGTGCCCATTTGCACTCTTTATTCATCCCTCGCACTAGAAACATTCATCGCACCAGAGAAATGTATCTATCGTCTCCCCATTGCTTCCCCGTTGCTTTCCTCCACCACCAGTAGACCCCACTAATGTTGTTGTTGCAGGTACAGTTGTTGAGATGGCGTCTAAAACAAAGCAAATGGAAGAGGAAGAGAATCCGTTCATTCCTCCTCCGGTGGACCTGGATAAAATCCCCCTGGTCGATAAGGACCGGTTGATAGCAGACACTATATGCAGCTTCGACTTCGCTAATATCCAGTCGTGGCTTCGGGAGGTTTTCCTGGACCAGAGCGACGAAATTGGGCTCTGGGAGTCCAATTTGCCTCTGTATCTGTTCCCTCAAACCCATAATTTCCCTGATTTCTCCCTCCGCTGCCAGGTCCACTACTTACCCGACCAGAAAGCCATCATGTCTTCATCCGGAGACGCTCTTTTCTTCATCACCCCCGAGGATATCGACCAGATGTTACAGATCACCCGAGCAGAATCTGTGTCCCCTTTTAACTTAGAAATCCTCACTGAGCTTTACCAGAAGATGACCTTCCCGCAAAGATCTCATATTTTTGAGTTGTTTCTTCCCACTTCCGTTTCTATCCCGACCACCAGCCCCCCGTATCCTTCTTCCATGTTTTCCGTCAAAGGAAATCAAATTATTTCCGCCCTGTGTGCCCTGCTTGGGTACTATTCCGATAAATGGGTAGACGAACCCATCCTGGGTTTTTTGTCTATTTTCTCAAATGATGAACAACTGACCACGCAGTTCGATTACAACACTTTCCTGGCCAACAACATCCATGAACAATTTGTTAATTTCACCACAGAGGGTATGTTCAGGTATTCATCCATCCTGGCTTACATGTTCATCTACTTCCAAGCAAACAAGTTCAATTTCTCCATGCAGAAGATGGACACTGACGGGAAACCTCAACCAGTCACAGCGTGGATGTCTCTTCTAAAACACAATTCCACCGAATACAACTTCATGGTGTTCATTGATCAATTTTACCACCCAGTGGTAAGTATGTTGAGTGGCATGCCTGAGCCACGGATAAATGACGAAGTCCGGAGAGTTCTACACCTCTCGGACAATGCGAAGACAGGGGACTGGTACTTGTATCAGAAACACTCCGAGATCCGAGTTTTTGGGTGCGAGCTGGCACCGTACAAGATTCCGAGATACATACCGGTAAGGATTTTTGCATTGGAATACATTAGACAAATTATGAATTCTGATGATATTCACTTTGTTTCTCTTAAAAAATAGCAACAGTTGCATATTAAAGGGAAGATAGGCTCTTTCATCTGCAATAGCAGGGGCGCAGGTGATGAAGCAGACAAACTGTTGAGGGAAATGAAATTCCCGACAAGTTTCACCTGGAATTATGATCCTTGTGGCATTATTTCTGAGATGCGAGTCAAGAATAAGAATGCCCCATATGCACATGAGCCCAGGCCAAAAATCGAAAGGTTTTCTAATCAAACAGAATGGGAGCTCGTTATGTTGGTGGACATGGAACCAACAGAATGGGAGCCCGTTATGTTGGTGGAATGGAGAAGCCGGGACCTTCAACAAGCGCACCACCCACGTCCACCCCTCAGAATCCCAAGGAAAAGAGGCCTCGGCAAGAATCGTCTTCCCCGGTAACAGAGCTGTCATCGGAGGAATTTAAATTGCACGCCAAAAAGCCGAGGACAATCCCAATGACCGGCACGACAGTGGAGCAAGAGATCACACCCACCACGTTGACCACCACTGGGGCTAAGCAACTCAGTTTTCCTTTCATCTCCAGTTAGCATAAGGATGGGACAAAAGAATTAAAATCCTCAGATTCTCCCTTGGAAACTTCACCAGGCAAGACTGTGCCCAAGTTGGGCATTTTTGAAAAATATGACACGATCAAAAAGAAGAACCAGTCGCTCACCAGCAGCACTTATGCACAGTTCCAGAAGCAGTCGTCCACGGCCCAACATAGACTTCTTTCAGCATTTGATACAGAGAAGGGTAGGATGCATATGGCGTTCCTCCAAGCACAAGTGCCTGATCCAAAGGTGATATCTGATTATAAGAGGGCCACGTTTGAGTTCCAAGCAAAAGATGTGCATCTGGCAGATCAGATGGATCTGCATAAGCAGACTGGGGAAATGATTTCCCACACTTTATCCCACGTTGCAACTTCTGTGTCAAAGTTTTGGATAGCTTTGAGAAATGCCCAGACCCAACTGAAGTTAGAGAAGATCTCTTCCTTCGCTAAGGACAACAGGATAAAGACGTTGGAGTAACTGGTCCTCAAGATCGGTTATGACCCGATGAACGTCAAGGCTGCTAAGGAGATGATCAAAAAGAAAAATGTTGACATAGCCTCTTTGAGAAAACAGCTGAAGCTCCCTCCAACAGAGGACCCACAGATGAAAGAAATAGCTGAAAGGGAAGGCAAAAAGGATGAACTGTTGAAATTACTCCTAGATAAGAATGCATAGTTAAAGGAGATGGAAGCAGAGATGGAGAGACTGCTCAAGGAGAAAGAGCAGGCAAAGCCAATGGAAGGCATTCCGTTGAGTGCTATCCCATTTGAAACACCAATGGTGACAGTCGTTCCATATGCAACAGCAGTTCCCCTTCCTGAAGGAGCTACAGACCTGGCCAAGTCTATGGAAAGAATGAACCTGCAAGAGTCGGAAATCAGCAGGCTAAAGAAAGAATTGGAAAATCTCCAGGAGCTGAAGACTTCCTTTCAGATGAGTCTGTCAAAGGAGAAGCAGGTGAACGAGCAGATTAGGAGGGAGCTGCAACAGCTCCAAAAACAGACATTGGCCGGAAAGACCTTGGCTGAGGTTAAAGAACTTGTCTGGATAGATATTTCTAAATCCATTAATGAAATTTGGCCAATGGTTCAGATCATGTTCGAAAAGAACGAGTTGCTCGAGAGGAGCAAAGAAGCTGTGGAGAAAATCAGAACTGAACTGGGAGACATGCCAGCACAAGCGAATGAAATCATAAGATTCTTGAATTCTAAGACCCGGGAGGAACTCGAGGAATTGAAAATCGAAGACCGGACTGAGACCATATTGGAGGTGAAAAGAGTTCTAACCAAAAAAGGTCTCATGCTGCAGCTGGAAGAGAAGATCCAAGTCATGGACCAAGGAGTGCAGAGGTTCTTCAATAAAATAGATGCTCTGCAGAGAAAAGGCCTGCCTGGCATGAAGGTCATAAATGACAAATTGATGACACTCTCGGATTATAAGAAAAGGCTGATCGAAGTGTCCAAGGACAATTCTAAGTTCGCAGGAATACAGGAAAATATCACAGGAAGAGCCTTCATGGATGCTTTGCAGTTGGATATCAGCATCCAGCAAGAAATTAAGCACATTTTTGTCGTCAAGCCTACATTTGCTAAGTACACAGACATGGACGAAGTGTACCGAAGATTGCTTAAAATCACAGTGCCAGGTCATATCAGATGGGAAGAATTGTGTGATCTACTAGATTAGTAGATAAGCTGTCACTTACAGTCAGTTGTCCTGTCAGCAGAGGTTGCGGAGGTGCCTCGCCAACGGCCTACCCCTGAAATTCAGTATACAGTTGTAATGAGTCATCGAAACTGTTTTGATTAGTTAAGATAGTTAGCCTAAAAATAGTATGAGCACGTCCTGATCAGTTATGACAGGAGCGTATGTATTCTGTCTTATAAATAAATCATTTTCCAATGTACTGAGGGTTGTTTATTCACACACCCGATTGCCGTCAAGCTGTATCATTTTTGAAGAGACTCACCATTAATAAAGAAGAGGCATTTTACAGGATTCTTGCGTATGTTCACTGGTGATGTGATTCCCTGAGTTAATGTTTTCTTTCTCCATATTTCATTTCGTTGTCTGAATCTAATCTTTATGAATAGCGTTATGTTGCAGGATTTATCTCTGATACCCTGTTTCTGATTCTAGAGATTTAAGTGTTTATCTTCTAAATATCTTCAATTAAGATATTCTTAAGTGCTTGTTAGTTGAAGTTATTTTCCTCATCTGTTCTTCCATTCATCATTTAAATTACGAAGAGATCTAGTGAATGTATTACCTCGCCCTGTGAAAAACTTCTTTGGTGTTTTTGGTTATTTCTCAGAATTGATTAAACACTAACCCCATAGCCCAATGGAGGTGTAGTTTGTCTCAACCAACTTTAAAAACCCTTTACAACAAAACCAACGATTTCTTTAACTAGCCTAATATCAAAAAATAAACAAAGCTAAATCATACAGAGAGATCCCTCTCTAGAGTTGGAAGGGCTAGATCCCAGCTCTAAAAGCGGTTGGTTAAGGTTACCTTAGTAAATTTCTTATTTTTCAACCTCTAGGAAATTTACTGAGTGCTAACACACTTCATGTATAGTGGCATATGAATGGGGAACATGCTTTGGTTCTATGAGGCTCTTCATTGATGGTATGGTATAGGTATATACATGATTGATTCTATGGTATACGATACTATTTTTATATGTGATTGATGTTCTAGTACGTGGTACATGGTTTGATTATGGTATGGTTTATACATTGATGCACATGTTGGTACATAGTTGATGGATGATATGTAACACACCCATCCCCTTAAAAGGATTTTTAAAGAATGGGGCATCAAAATTTCACTTTCTTAAAATGTCTCGGATCTTTTGTCCGAGGTCTTCATCCTCTTCTGCTCGTCAAGATATTTCCAACCACTGACACTATGCTCCAACCCAAGCTCTGGATTAGAAGTTATTCCCATCCAAATTTTTGTGAACCTCATTGGGTAAAACCCACATAGCACCCACATAGATCCACCTTACACGTACAGTCTCCAAGTTCATACATACACGATGGAAATTCCATCAACCGTCCAATCCAACAGTGGTGCTTGCTCCCCATTACACACTTAAGAAAGAGGATAGTTCAACGTTCACAGGTTTCATGGTGTAATTTACTCCCTCCTCCTAGAGTGGTCTGTGTCAGGCTGACCACGACCCAGGTCTAGCAGATGACAGTTGGAAGAAGACAAGGGTGACACATGTCACACCTACGATGAGTCCACCTTCCCCCCCCCCCCACTTGGGCGATGTCGACATACTATGTCACTCTGGCCTTCGACGCTTCGACAATGTTTTGAAGAGGTCAAACCTCCCAGAGTATAACTCTGTTGACGTATTTGACAATATCCTTTCACTAGGCTTGATCTGACAGTTGGGAACGGTTCTGAAGGACCCCTAGA
This sequence comes from Picea engelmannii, assembly GCA_009831015.1. Classification (NCBI taxonomy): domain Eukaryota; kingdom Viridiplantae; phylum Streptophyta; class Pinopsida; order Pinales; family Pinaceae; genus Picea; species Picea engelmannii. Next base: position 33,341 of record ML825834.1, on the reverse strand, counting down.
TCAACAACTCACAATGCTTCGCAACTCCGACATTCAAAGGTTTTGTGTCTCGACCCCGACCACCCAAGATGAGCCACACTACTACAGAGAACTCTCACATTCTCTCTATGGAACACACTGTAACATACCCAACATCCAACTGAGCTATGCCACATAAATTTTTCGAATTGCATGAAATTAAAATATATACCCACATAGCTCTTACGGAAACATATATATAAAACATAAACAGAAAAATACATTTGTAAATGCATGGGTTCACACCGAAATAACAGTAAACATATAAAATCAGCATATACAAAAAATTCCCATAAAAATAACCACAGTTATAATCGCACATATGATAACTCATAAAAATAATCACGTAAATAAAAATGCAGCATGTAAATTTATCACACAATTGACACTTATCTTGGTAAAAATGTCACCAACTGCGTGTAGAAATTCCACAAACTTCCCAACCTTGGACCACACTATTCATCACGCTCAACAGTGAGTCACCCTCAAGTTGGGACTAAAATCCACTTGGGTAAATGGATTCCTATCCATGCTAAAGGATCATAGACAACAAGAAAGACTATGTCATAGGTGCCTACTCAAACTAATAGCCTACAGTCCCTCATTCCCTACATGCCTGTCCCACCCCAGGAAGTGTGCCCCTTCTCTGCTCAATAGTCCTTTGACTATCCCACTTCCCTTCTAGGGCTTCAACAATAGGCCGAACAGGAAGTCTCAGAGAACTATAGTTGCATTTTAGCACCTTCCGGAAGTCAATTCCCAACAATTCTCTCAACCAAAGAAAAAATGCTCACGGGCCTGACAACCTGCCTCTTCAATATCCCATGGGCCTAACAACCCGCTTCTTCAGACCAGCTCCCAATCTAGCCAACTACACCAACACAGAATGTCTATGGATACAGGTTCAGGTACAGTCATGAAGATACAAAACATAGCTCAATTGGTGTGTGCATGCTCATCCATGATTGACTAGATGACTGAATGATGGGAAAATATGGGAAAATGAACTAATTCCCAAGAATATGTATGCATGTCCCCAAATTGAATCTTGTCATGTTGGGAGCTACTTTGGCCCACTTATCCCCAACTTTGGAACTTAGGATAAAATAATTATCCATACTTTATGATTTAAGAAATATTACTATAATATTTCTTTTTGGCTTAAGCTCCCTAGCTTAGACCTTTTCTTAACTTTTATCCCTACCCCTTTCCCTAACTAGTGGAGTTTATTCCCCCATACTCTTTTATCGTGGTCAGTCTGCGTGCAACGATTTATTTTATATTAATTCTAAGATATATACAAAAGTAGGTGCACTAGCCTTTAACATCTAGGCTCTCTGGCCTAATCAAAACATAAGCATACTAGCTTATAATAATTCTATCACCAACCTATAAAATGCATCATATACACAAAGGCTCCCTGGCCTCCACATTCCAGGCACTTAAGTTACTGCGTGCGGTATCCAAGAATGCACACACTTCATCATTTTACTGTGCAGTACATGCACACACTATGCCATGAAATGTGCATACAAAAATGATATCAAAACAGCTCACCAGCTTAAGTACATTTTCATTTACATTTACAATTGGGTTTGACTTTAGGGATATTTCAATCCCCTCCCCTTATTTATGCACTGTCCTCATTGCATCATGTACCCGTATACAACAAAAATTCAAAAATACTCAAAAAGATGCGGGTATTCTGCCCTCATTGCATCCTCATGCTCCCAAGTAGCTTCCTCAGGACTGTACCAATTCCATTGGACCTTCACAAGCCCTATAGCTTGATTCCCTAGTTGTTTGATTTTCCGGTCCAGAATGCGTACCAGATATACTTGGAAAGAACCTTCTTGCTCCACCTGAATCACATTCCAATCAATAACATGATTAGCATCAGGTATATATTTCTTGAGCAAAGATACATGGAATACATTATGAATAGACATATATGCAGGAAATGTAATCATATAATCTACTAGACGAATCTTCTTTAGGATTTTGAATGGCCCACAATAGCGAGCTGCCAACTTTGAACAATTTCCCAACTTCAAGGACTTCTGTTGGCTTTCACCTTCAAAAATACATGGTCACCCACTTTAAATTCCCTGTGAGTTCTGCCCTTATCAGCATAGCTTTTCTGCCTATATTGGGAAACCTTTAAATTTTTTTAATTTTAATCATTTGTTCCTCCATTTCCCTGAGAAAATCTGGCCCAACCATTGCTCTATCTATTGGGTTATCACATCTTACTGGTGTGTTGCACTTTATTCCATAAAGTGCCTCAAATGGGCTTATCTTTAGAGATGCTTGGTACCCATTGTTATAAGAAAACTCCACCAAGTGTAGGTAGTCTTCCCATTTTGATGGTTTATCCATCAAATACGTCCTCAACATATCTTCAATCACTTGATTCATGCTCTCTGTGTTTCCATCCGATTATGGATGATACGCTCTACTAAAATTCAAATTTGTTCCAAATCCATTAAATAATCCCTTCCAAAATTTTGAGGTAAATTTTGGATCTCTGTCAGACACAATTGTCTTGGTTATGCCATATAATCTAGCAATTTCATTCATATAAACATCAGCAATGTTGGTTTCCTTGTGAGTGAGATTAACTGGAACAAAATGGGCAACTTTAGTAATCTTATCCACCACTACCATGATAGATTCATGTTGCTTTCTTGTTCTGGGAAGTTTGGTGATGAAATCCATTGTTATAACTTCCCATTTCCACTCAGGAATGGGTAATGGTTGTAGCAAACCAACTAGGTGTCTATGCTCTTCCTTTACCTTTTGACATTCCAAACATTTGGCAATAAAATCAACAACCTCTTTCCTCATGCATGGCCAATAGTATTGGATCTTGAGAGCTGGAATAGTTTTCTGATAACCTGGATGTCAATCATAAGGTACATTATGCATTTCTTCCAATATCAAAATTTTCAAATCCTGAAAATTTGGTACATAAATTATGCCCTTGTACATGAGAATTTCATCATTATCTAGCTTATATTCCTCAATTTTTTGCTGAAAATAACCTTGTTTTAATTTTTCCATTAATTTCTTGTATTGCAAATCTGATTTGGTAGACTCTAAAATTCTAGGTTTTAAATCTGATTGGTACATGCTAATCGTTGTAGCATGCATTTCATGTACTCTTCTACTGAGTGCATCAACCACTTTGTTCTCTTTCCCCTTGATATGATTTATATCAAAGTCATATTCACTTAGAAATTCTAACCATCTTATTTTCCTAACATTTAGAGTTGGCTGATCAAATAAATATTTCAGACCATTATGGTCTGTTCTTATCTCAAACCTTTCCCCCATGAGGTAGTGTCTCCATTTCCTCAAGGCATGCACTATGGTTCCAAACTGCAAATCGTGAGTGGCATAATGTCTTTCATGCTCCTTCAAATTCCTTGATTCATAACATATAACAAACCCATTTTGAGTGAGGACTCCACCAAGTCCTTCTTTACATGCATCTGTGCATACAATGAAGTCTTCATTTGTGTCTTCAATCCTTAGTATTGGAGTAGTTGTTAATAATTTCTTCAAGTGTTGGAAACTATTTTCACAATCCACCGTCCAATTTCACACCCTTTCTTTGCAAGGAAGTGATTGGGTGTGCAATCTTTGAGAATCTTTCAATAAATCTCCTATAGTAGCCTACAAGGCCCATGAATGATCTCACCTCTGTCATATTCTTTGGCGCTGACCATTCTCTAATGGATTTTATCTTCTCAGGATCCACTATTATCCCATCCTTTGAAATGATATGTCCCAAATAGTGAATTTTTTTTTTATAAAATGAGCACCTGCTCAATTTGGCATATAATTGATGATCCCTTAATACTTGCAACACTATTCTCAAATGATGCTCATGCTCTTCTTCTGACTTGGAATATACAAGGATGTCATCCAAAAATACAATGACAAACTTGTCTAAATATTCTCGAAAAACACCATTCATTAAGCACATGAAAACAACTGGTGTATTTGACAACCCAAATGGAACCATTGTGAACTCATAATGAACATACCTTGTCCTAAAGGAAGACTTTCTGATATCTTCCTCTTTAATCCTTACTTGATGGTATTCTGATCTGATATCTATCTTTGAAAATATCTTTGCATCGTTCAATTGATCAAAGAGATCATCAATCCTTGGAAGAGGATACTTGTTCTTAACAGTTACTTTATTCAATTGTCTGAAATCAATGCACAATCTTAATGTCCCATCTTTATTCTTCACGAACAAGATTCGATCACCCCAAGTTGACACACATGGGCGTATATACCCCTTCTTTAGAAGTTCTTCAAGATGCATTTGCAACTCCTTCAACTCTGGTGTACTCATTATGTAAGGAGTCTTTGACACTGGAGCTACTCCAGGCATTAAATTTATAGAGAAATCAATATATCTCTTTGGGGGTAGCCCTGGTATCTCCCTAAACACATCTTCAAACTCTTTTAGGACTGCATAATCTTCCAAATTTGGCACCTTATCTTTATGTGTCTCTTCCATATGTCCTGCAAATATTTGACACCCTTTTCTATAACATTTCTTCAGCTGCAATGCTGAAATTTCTCTGATGGTTAATTCCCTAGGAATTCCCTGCACTTTCCGTAGGTTTTCGTCCTCATCCAAGCAAGTAAATTTCTTATTATTAAAGTCTAGGATGGCATGATGTTGGTCTAACCAATCCATCCCAATTAGAAAGTCATAGGAACCTAAAGGAAAGATGTTTAAATATGTCCTGGTGTTCAGTCCATTCATGTCCATAACACATGACTTAACCACCTCCTTAACTTTTCTTTTGGCTCTGGTGGCCAGCTGCACCAACCAAGCTTTTCCACGATTTATTCTTGGAAAATGAAAACTTTCCACCATCTTAGGATCTATATAAATATGACTAGCTCCTAAATCAATTAAAATAGAAATGGTTTGTTTATTGATCATACCTTCCACCTCAATCATATGTGACTAAAACTCTTCTTTCTTGTTGTCCAGGGCTTCATAGATCCTTGGTACATTTATGCCCATGTCCTCCATTGTTTCAGCATGTTGTACATTGTGAATAGTTCTCACTTTTTCACCTTTGTGAGGACAAACTCTGTACATATGATCTCCTTTACAACCCCAACATTTAATAGGTGGTTTCCTTAGCCTTTGTCCCCCTGTCTCATTCGTTATGGGTTCTCTAGGAGTTTTTTGTCCCTGAGTATTATTTCTGAATAATGGTGGCTTAGATCCCTTCTTCCTCTAATCCGTCCTGGACTTCTTTTTGTCTTCCCAGTCTTTTTGGAAAGTTGGCCTTCTTTTTTTCTGATCATATAGGAATTTAGCTCGTCTTATGGTCTCTTCCAATGTCTCGAGATCATCATACTGTAATTTTTCACCGATGAATGATGGCAATCCACTCAAATACCTTTGAAATTTAACTGTCTCATCCTTGATGCAAGAGACATACTTCAGCAGTTCTAGAAACCTTATTTCATATTCATCAATGGTCATACTCCCAAGCTTGAGTTCAAAGAACTCTTTCATTTTCTTGTCATAGTATATCTTAGTTAAGTATTTCTTCTCAAAATACATCTTGAATTCCATCCAAGTAACACTTTTCTCTTTAATGTGTTGCACCTGTACAAGTTGATCCCACCACATGGATGCCTCTCCCTTGAGTTGATAGATGGAAATTCTACCTTCTACACAAGAAGAATAATTATGCAATTGAAAATACTTTCTCATGCCCAGCAACCATGTCTCTGTATCTTCATCCTTCTTGTGCTCACCATCAAATGTAGGGGGTTTGATTTTGTTCATTTCTCCTCGTAGCTCATCCACCCCAGACCTCTTATGATTTTTGACAGGGGATGGACTTGAGCTGTTGTCTTCTCTCTTATTGGAATGCCTCAGGGAGTGGTGGTGATGTTTGTTAAGACTCCTTGATTTTCTTTTCTCATCAAGAGGCCTATGACTTCCTGATTTTCTTGAACCACTCTCCTTATCCAATTTCTTTTCAATTATGTTCAAGCTTTGAAATAAATTCCTATTGAAGTCATCCTGTTCCTCCTTGGGCTTCATAAGACTTTATTTATCATATTTATGGCTTTGAACATCCTTCTACAAATTTTTAATGGTCTCTACCATATTCATTTTTTCATCCCTTCCTTCTCCATGTCCATTGGAGTTTGTTCCTTTAATGCCCAAATGGACATCCATCCCTCTAATATCATCTTCCTATATTTAATTCCTCTGTGCCTCTTCCATTACTCTAGACTTATAAGTTGATCTTGATCTGATCTAGTTCTTGTTAACTCTACAGATTGTGCAACCAACAAACTCTATCAGGCTAACTGTTTCAACAATTTCGTGAAACATATAAACCATTATGGTTCAATAATACATATCATAATTATTCCTTCTGATTTCCTGAAACATGTAATGCCCTGATAAATTTCCAAGACCTTTCCAACACCTCCTCCCATGCTCAATTCTGAGTCTCGAACAAAACGTTATGGCTATTTAAAAATTGCCCATTAATTTTTCTGTTCATTTTTCAAATTGGCACAACTTTGCGATGTAAATATGCATTTTTGCACCTACTCCTTTGGAATTTTCATAGGAGCTCAGTTGGTTTTCCTCATATACATACTATGGACACTCTGTCCAAATTTCACCTCTTTTTTGGGTTCTAGGCTGCTAGTTTCAGCCTGCTAAAGTTCCAGACCAAAATACCATATTGTAACTGGTATGCTATAGGTACCTTCTTTGCCATATTGAACACTATTAACATGCCCATAAATTTAATTTAGCTCTGGGAATGTCTTCTATGGATCAATATCTTTCCATTGACTTCTCCTACACCCTAAATCTGATTCTGGAGCAGAAAGTTATGGCTCTTTGAAGTTAGTTGGGTCTTAAAATTTACCCTTCATGTTTGTGTTGTAACTTTCTCATAAAAGCTTTGTTTGATGAATAATTTACACCATTAGAAATCTCTCTCCAAGCTCTTTTATTTGAGTTTCCAAGGAACACACTTTTAAGGGCCTCAAAATCGCGCTGCAAAAAGATGGTGTTCATTTGATATAAAATGTCACGGAAAATCATTGGTTTTCTATTGTTATTCATCCTCTAAATGACTCTGTGCACGCAAATTTCAACCTGTAACCCATATTTACCATGCGCAGCGACAACATAAGGTAAAACATGTTTCGCACACTTTAAAACCACTATGTTTCACTTCTCTATCATGCCAATAACTTGTGCGCACTACTTTTATGTCATGTGCCAATATCCAGTGCACGTAGTTTTGGTTCTTGCACTATTACCTGTTGCGTGCAGTTTTTGTAACATGCGGTTCTATTCCGTGTGAATTTCACTCGACGCACGACATCATGCCAAATTTTAGTACGGCCCACCGTGCACCAATACTCTCTACACGCCAGCCAAACTCCTCTGCACTCTGACAATACTGCACACACCACACGCACCATTATTAATTTTCTGTGCGGCACCAAAATTTAGTGCGCACACCCGCACACCAACATTTTTCCATGCGACACCCAAAATTTAGTGCACATACCTACACACCAACATTTTTCTGTTTGGTGCCCAAAATTTAGTGTGCACACCTACACACCAACAATTTTCCGCGTGGCACCCAAAATTTAGTGCGCACACCTGCACACCAACAATTTTCCGTGCGGCACCCAAAATTTAGTGCGCACATATGCACACCACATTTTTCCATGTAGTGCCCGATTTTTACATATCTCAATCTTTTACTACGCAACATGCATTTTTAGTGTGCCCACCCGTGCACATTCATTTTTATGCACATCAATTCCTCGTGAATTCTGTTGTAGAAATTGGGGCTTTTTTCCTAACTTTTTCCCCAATTCACCATAGACATTTAGGAACCACGAAATTCATTCAAATTCACCCCAATAACACCAATTCAACCTCTGCAGCAAAAAATCATTGTGGTTGACGTTTCTGGAATGGGTTTTCCCCAAAATCAATTCACGAATTGAGAATTTTAATTACAAAACTCACTCCATCCGTCATGGCTTCACTGTAACTTCAAATTCAACCAATTCCCAGTCTGAATTTGCTAGAAAAAATATTAAACCAGTAATATCTCACCACTTGGTCGAATTTCTCTATTTTACAGTGAATTTAACAACATAAATTGGGGTTTTTCCCAATTCCGCGTCATTCTTTCTAAAATTTATCATGGACATTCTGGAACTCAAAATTTGGCCACTTCGAAAAAAATTCTCTATGAAATTTCGCTTCAACTTAACTTGTTCGGCACATCCAAGCTCAACGTTGAAACCTAAAGCTCTGATACCATATTGTAACATCCCCAACCACCCAGGCCGAACCACGCTACTTCAAATAACTCTCACGCTCTCTCTGCGGAACATACTGTAACATACCTAGCATCCAACTGAGCTATGCCAGATAAATTTTTTGAACTGAATGTAATTAAAATATATACACACAGAGCTCTTGTGGAAACATATATATAAAACATAGATAGACAAATACATATGTAAATTCACGGGTTCACACCGAAAAAATAGTAAACATATACAAGCAACATATACAAGAAATACCCAAAAAAATAACTACAGTTATATCCACACATATGATAACTCATAAAAATAAGCACGTAAATAAAAATGAAGCATGTAAATTTATCACACAATTGACACTTATCTTGGTAAGAATGTCACCAACTACGTGTAGACCTTCCATGAACCTCCTAGCCTTAGACCACACTGTTCATCACGTTCAACAGTGAGTCGCCCCTGAGTTGGGACTAAAATCCACCTAGGTAAAGGGATTCATATCTAGGCTCAAGGCTCATAGACAACAGAAAATACTCTGTCACATGTGCCTACTCAAACTAACAGCCTACGGCCTCTCATTCCCCACATGCTTGTCCCACCCTAGGAAGTGTGCCCCTTCTCTTCTTAGCAGTCCTTCGGCTGCCCCACTTCCTTTCCAGAGCTTCAGCAATAGGCCAGACAGGAAGTCTCAGAGCACTGTAGCTACAGTTTAGAACCTTCTGGAAGCCAATTCCGAGTAGTTCTCTAAGCTAGAGATAAATTTATCACAGACCTGACAACCCGCCTCTTCAATATCCCACAAGCCTGAAAACCCGCTTCTTTAGACCATCTCCCAAGATAGCCAGCTATGCCAACACATAATGGCTATGGATACATGTTCAGGTACAATCATGAAGATATGAAAGATAGCTCAATGGGTGTGTGCATTCTCATCGATGATTGAATGATGGAAGGAATGATGGGAAAAGATGGGAAAATGAACTAATTCCCAACAATATGTATGCATGTCGCCAACTTGACACTTGTCATGTTGGGATCTACTTTGGCCCACTTGTCCCCAACTTTGGAACATAGGATAAAATAATTATCCATACTTTATGATTTAAGAAATATTAATATAATATTCCTTTTTGGCTTAAGCTCCCTAGCTTAGCCCTTTTCTTAAATTTTATCCCTACCCGTTTCCCTAACTAGTGGAGTTTAGTCCCCCATACTCTTTTATCGTGGTCAGTCTATGTGTAGTGATTTATTTTATATTAATTATGAGATATATAAAAAAGTAGGTGCATTGGCCTTTAACATATAGGGTCTCCAACCTAATCAAAACATAAGCATCTCAGCTTATAATAACTGGCTCACCAACCTATAAAACACATCATATACACAAAGGCTCATTGGCCTCCACATTGCACACACTTAAGTTACTGTGTGCAGTATCCAATAATGTGCAAACTTCATCATTTTACTGAGCAGTACATGCACTCACTATGCCATGAAATGTGCATACAAAAATGATATCAAAACAACGCACTAACTTAAGTACATTTTCATTTACATTTACAATTGGGTTCGGCCTTAGGGATATTACATTTTTGGGTTTGGACATATTTCTCTCTCAAGGAATTCAACGTCACACCGACTATGGAATATATCTATCGATTTGAATAGCTCCTGATGTTCCTCAAATCTACGGTCATCATCACATCATCACTCCGGTATTCAGGAGTTTTGGCATGTAGTTTCCAGCTTCCTCCTGGAGTTCTAAGTCTCTGGACTGTAGGATCTAGTGACACACTTCCATAATGATAGATGACTAAGATGGACTCCACTGTTCATGATTTTGGAAGCCTTCACACTTTAATGGCTCTTGTCCAACTTCCTTCAGAGTGTCGAGTCTTTGGAATATGAGATCTCTTGCCACGTGGACCAAATAGGTAATTTCCAGAGATGACATGTGGCAAGGTAGAGAGGACACATGGCCCCTTTAGTGGGTGACACTTGTCACACATTAATGGACCTATAGGATCTATGAAACACCTGAATCCAAGTGACATGTTGAATGTTTATCGTGGGTTCAGGTCACCCCCCTTTTTCCTTAATGCACGCATACTCCAAGAAGTCCCAAAATCTCTCCACGTGGCCTTGCCCATTTAGCGATTGACATTCGGCATTTGGAATTTGAACATTCGGTGTTCGACATTCAACGTTCTACGTTGAATGCTAACGTTTGATGTTAAACATCCTAAATTGAACGTTGGTTTTCGATGTTCAAGCGTTCTACGTTGAACATCGATTTTCTACATTGAACGTCCCTCTACGATACTACACCCCAAATCCTCCAAACTCCTGAAGTGGTCAATGTCAGACTGATTGTATCGTAGATTCAACGGTTAGAATATTTCTCAGGAATCCTCATATCTTCAGCCCATATTAACTTCGTGCTCGGGGACTTCAGAGGATCCGTCTCCCTTACTAAGAATACCAAAATTTATTGAACTCACAAAGACTGAAGGAGTCGAGGAGTTAACACCTGTGCTCCATCTCCAAATATAATGGTTGTGATAGACCTTGGATCCTCCTAAATGGATATCATCCGCTCGTCTTCCAAATGAAAGGATCTTCCCTTTCAAAAATTAAATCTCACTATCCTTTCTGAGCTTTGTCATTTCTGAAATACTTAAGTGGTGGTGTGCGCTTTGCGCTCTTTCTCCTAAACTTAACAGAGTACTTCTCCAAGGACACTCAAAATATCTGGAAATGTTGACATGCATATGGGAAACTATGCCGAAGGTTGATGAACTCACATTTCACTTTCTTAGATGATGCAGGAGCATATCTCCACGTCAGCCATCCAGCCACGTCCCTGAATTCAAATCGCATGATGAGAGAGGTGTTGTCCACATTTTGATTTAGAATTGAATGTAATTAAATGTTTAAGCTGTTGAGCTGTGAAGACGTGCCTTTGCGTAGGCTGTAGATAAGTAGGCCTTTAATTTTTGTAAGGCTGAGATCTAGATATGGATAGAGGACTAGACAACCCATTCAATGTAATTGAATAGGGTAGGTAGATTTGGGGGGAAGAGCTCGAAGAGCCTCCTCATGCAAAAATATCAATTGTATCTCTTAGGGGTAGAGAGAGTCTGGGAGTAGAGAGAAGTAGAGAAGGAGCCGAGACCTTGTCACAGACCGTGCTCAGGAACACCTTGTGCAACCAGGCATTTGTCATTTTAATATAAATAGAAGCAGTTTTTCTTGCATGTATTTATGTGTTATGTGGGTGTCTGAGAGTGTTCTTCATATGATATGAATGTATGCTATAAGATTGCATTTACAGGAGTATGTTTGATTTCAGGTGAAGGTCTTTGAGGTTTCATGCCAGAAGGGCATGACAAGGTACTACGGTCTCTGAATACCAGTGTGCTGAAGCACTTCTGAATACTGCGGGTTCAGAAAAAGACATGTTGCGGCACAAGAACTGAAATCAATATCTCAGGAGGAAGACCTCAAGGTTGTTGAACACCTTGGAGGCAAGGCTATGTATGAGAAAACACAGTTGCAGACAGAAGCTCTGAGGAGTTCTGTGAAGTTCTACCAGGTGGGCATTGAGCCAGTGCAAGGAGTGCACAGAGGATGAACTATGCTATGAGTTCTTAATAAGTCATAATCACTGAGGATTCTTGACACTCTGCTAGGATGGCATTGAGTAGGTGTGCAGACAGGCACAGGAGAAGATAACTCTTTGAGTTTTGTATTTAGAAGGAAGAGTCCACTGAGGGATCTTCACAGGGTTTCCAAACACCCTGATAGGCTCAAAAATAGGTTGCTTGGGGGAAGGATAGCCAGGAGGGCATCTAAATTCTCCATCTGAGGGAGAAAGGAAAGAAGAACTAAGTTTTCCTTGGAGGTTGAAGCTACAGGAAAGTTCAGGGTGGATAGCACTTTTGAGTACATGTGAATACTCTGCAGAGGCGTAGGAGTTGAAGAATCCTTCAAGGATTCGAAAGGAGTAAATCTCAGGAGGAGTTAGTGCTTTTATGCGCACAGCGAGCTCAAAGACGAAGAGTTCGTAGAGGAAACCAGGCAAAGATCGAGGCCTTTGAGATACTTGGAAATCCTTCCAAGCCAGAGAAGGAAAGTGCCAAAGCTCGGAAGGAGTAATATCGGTCGTTGGTTCAGCCGATAGATTCTGGGTCGTTGAAAATTTATCACATCCAGAAGGCAGCACGAAAGGAGTGCACATGAGAAGAGATCGTGAGAGTTAGACCTTTCTCAGGATCGTCGACAGCCATTGATCAGTAGGGAGTTCTGCATGGTTTAACCCTTAGCATAGAGAAGTGGGTACAAAAGTCCCAAAAGGATTGACTTATCGAGATATCGGTGTTCGGGACATCGGAGTTCTCGAGGTCGAGAAGTTGGGCAATTGGTAGCGAAAGTCCTGAAATTGCGAGAAGCGATCAGGACCGTCCATCATAGGAGGATGCATGGCGGAGGTCTAAGCGTTTGGGAGATTTCCTAAAAGGAAAACATCTATAGGCATTACGGGAATCGTAAAATCGATAATTCCATGGAGGAGAAGTCCCGTAAGTCTTGCAACGAGAATCACAAAATCGCGAAACGTGATATCCCAACAGCTAAAGGAATAGTGTGGGGCCATAGGAGTCGGCGAGTGGACAGGTGGCACACCATTTCAGGTTTTCGTGGCGAGAAGTCCCGAAACAATTTCATCAGGATTCATGATACCGCGAAGTCCAAAATACCGATGAAGTGAGGAAGTGTTGAAATTCAACCATGCATGTGTCAGAGTTTCGGCATATCGGGATTCGGTCATCGAAGAAACAAGTTGTTCGACATCGTGAGCGCTGAAATCGTGATAAGGAAAATCCTGAAAGAGAAAGTAAAGGGTCAGCATTGACTGTTGTCGAGTTTCGGGGATTCAAGAACCGAACGCTCAACCACTGACCTTGCAAAGTCACGAAGTCTGATCTCCCGATAGTAAAGAGGGGGATCCCACGAGGATTGTTGTGGGTGCAGATTTCTCGATAGGGAAATAGAAGAATGTTACAGTTCTTCGGACCATGAAAGAAGGAAAGATCCTGAGCTGACGTGGACCTTTCGACCTGCGGGTTGAGGGCGTTGGTGTCATTAGACATGAGCCACTACAGGGCTCGAGCATTTATGTGTGAAAACCATATAGCTCCTTACTTTCTTAAATACACAATCAAGAAAACGATAAGGGAACATAGCCTAACCATCAAGCAATATCCACATCCCTTAAACATTCACAGGTTATCCAACTTTATTTTACAGTCACAACTCAAATATAGAGAGTATGAGAATACTTATCTGTTTCATAATATAGCCAATGAACTAACTTTGGGTGTGTTCCTTTCCACCCAACCATAGTCTTAGAGGAATTCATTCTTATCACTCTGGCCACCCCCATTCCAAGACATGATATCAGTATGGAACTTTCATAGTTTCTCAATGATTCCTTCTCTGCCACGGTCTTTGCAAGGTTTATCAGATGCCTCCTCAACATCAAGATCACATTCTCCTACTTATTTCACACTCTCCTATAATCTCTCATAGATATTTTATCTTGTTCTCTCCAGTAACCAAAACAACTTATCAAGCTTTCAGTTCCTCTTCTCACCTGGACAACCTCACTCCCTCTCTTCTCCCGTGTGTCTTCTCTCATCTCCCCCTTGCTTGTATTCTCCCTCGGGAAGGTTATGGACATATCTTTCTCCTTTTGTTAAAAGGCAACTTAGTTCAGTGTGGGTCTGTAGGACTCTATGGTAATTCAGGCTGACATTCTCCTGTCTCCTCAGTCGGACCATGCTTCCATTCATGGGGGTGGTTGATGGTTCAACCACCAGTCCTTTTCTTATTAACTTATTTCTCCTTGGGGTCAGGATGAGGCGTATCATTTTAGCAAGGAGAAATTTGGGTCATTTGACATAATGAACCCTCTCCATAATCTTCCCATTTATTTCCTCTAATAATATCATGGCAAGTAATTCAAGGCTTCGCCCCCAGAGTCAGTTATTGGCAGTTTAAAAAATAATACTTTTGCATTGTTTCCATGCTATAGCATGGTGATTAGAATTAACGATTAATTACAAGTTGGGGGAAACAAGGGTGTTACAATCCCCTCCACCTTAAAAAGGAACATCGTCCTCGGTGTTCTTTCTCAGCAACACTTGCCATGCCTTTGTCCTTCAACTATTTCATAAATATTGATTCTCTTTCATGGTCAGGTCCCTTCCGAACTCTTAACATTCTTCACCTGCCTTCAATAATGTTGGACAAAAAGAATATTAATCATAGTTTTATGTGAAAACATTTTATTATTGCATAAAATTCAAGAAAATTTTCATAACATAGCACAATACTCATCTGTGCAGTTTGTGGATTTGTATCCACATGGATGTCTTATTATCTTGGCCCATTGTTTATCCTGGACATACCCATTGTGTGCATGATTCCAATCAATAGTGTATGATAATTTTCAAAGTATCCTCTTCCTTGCAGTCACTCACCCTGTAGGACCAGGATCAGGCATCCCCTTCTCTATTATACAGTTCTTCGGGTGATCCATATTTCCTTTCCAATTCTTTCTGACAAAAGAATATTTCGAGAGACTTCATTGAGCCTTACATTCGAGGCATCCCTCATACTTTCCCTATCGAGGCATCCCTCCATCTGGTGTTACCACAACACAACATGTTCTAGGGAGATTATGGCTTACCACAAGGTTCTCATGTCTCAACAGTAGCATCTTTCAAGATTTTTGGTTTGACAACCTTCATATTTCCTCCTTAGACAAATATTTTTCATCTCACCTATATCACAGGTATACAAAATTGTGAGAAATTATCTTCAATTTCAAATTTAGAATTTTCCTACAAAACTGTTACCCATAGATTTCCACATTCCCCATTTATTTTTAGATCTGTTCCACACAGGAACTAGATCCACAAGTATAGGACCTTCCTTCCCATAGCATTTTATTTCATCGGGCAATTGGTCTTCCTTATGGGCTTACAAAACTTCCATATCCAAGACCCTTTTTTTCCTCTTGCAACTTCAACATTCCTCAACTAAACATATTGTTAGCTTTCATGCACATTACATTTTCAAAAATATGCATACTAATAGTCCAAGTCATTTTCATTTATTCAAGGATACGAAGCAAAAGGAAATATCATTATTTACATATTCACCCTTTCGACATACTAAATTTTCCATATACAATTAAAATATTAAATGACTTTAATCAATTTGCCAATATTCATGGCGACATTCATAACCAATGCACCCTTGCATTGATTTTCAAGATTCCACACTTTGTGACAAGCACTTTGCTATGGTGTGTTGGATTTTAACCAACCTCTTCACAATATGGCTTATTTCTTCTCGTTCACTCTTACAACAGGACTATGCTTCCTGTTATAGGTTGATCATGATCCCAGATCAGCGCACATGAAACTAAATGTTTCTCTTGAATGCACCCAAGCATTCTTCCTTCATTAGTAGCCAGGGTGCCAACATTCATGGCCACCCAATTTTATATTTTCTTTAACACCTATACAATGTAAGTAAAATATTGGAAGGACCTCCTTCCTCAATGGATAATATGTTGTCTTCCCTTTATGAAAACCTGCATTTCCTCCAAGAAATTCCATGCAATGTGCTAACTATGATCAAATTTATTCCCCAATATCTCTAGATTAGTCATTGTACCCATGGTACTCTTTACTCATTCATTTTCTTCCAAGGATTATAACTCATCCTTGACTGGCATAAACTTCTCTCTCTATTGTTCATATTCTTCTTCTTGAATCTTAGCCCACATGGGTAGAAATAGAATACAACAACCACTCACAATTATTTTCATATATTTTAGGATAATGGAATCTTTTCAGAATGGATTCTTACCAAATTCCTTCATACCTTATGCCACATAGGTATGGAAAATTTTATACATGTTCTGGCTGCTAGAAGCTTTTATGATATTACCTCATTAATGGTGCTTTATGGGGTCTTTTAAATCCCCTTCAATAATCTTTTGACAAACACCTTCTCATAGTCATCCTTTGCTTGAGGTTGTCCATCATTGTCAATTGTCTTCCTCAACAGTTCCAATTTCTTTCTACACATGACATACATCATAAATATGTTAGTCGTCAAGTAAAATAAAAATTCAAGTATCATAGCTTTTAAATCAATAAAACAATTTTCATATATGTCCTAGCATATCTCTATGCACCTCATAACATTATCCTTAAGGATTCCATGAGTGCAACATAAGAAATTATCAATTGTTTCCTCAATCATACAATCGTCATCATTATGTGGTCAAAAAAATTACTTTCATCAGCATACTAGCTTTCTTGTCCCATATAAAAACATAATATATGACAATAAAGGAGTTAAGGATCTTCCCTTTTCCCCACTCCATCTACACAGCCTGGGACCTTTAGTCCAACTGGGTTATTTTCCAAGGCCTCACTACCTTTTTTTAATATGACTTCAACCAAGCCTATTCATTCAAACTTACTTACTTACTTACTTATTCTCATTTATCTAGTTTTACTTTTTCTTCATAGATTCTCATCTAAGACCTACAACTCTGTAATCAATTCAGAGTTCTTAGGGTGGAAAAAGTGTTCCTCCTTTTTCCTTTCCTTTTCTTTTTCAATTACTCCATGTTGGGATCTTCCTACCCATTTCCTTGAGAAGCCTTGGTTAGTCTCACCCTAAATATTAGGATACATCGGTATGCATTAATAACAAATCTTTTGTTCATGATGAGCCATGACCCTGTGTACAATGCACCTTACCATTCGGTTATCAGAATGGTCTACTCTCGTTGGTTATTTTTCCACTCATATATTTTGTTTTAGAATGTAATCTAGGATTTATTATATAAATAGTATTGTAGGGAACTGCTTAATTCTCAACAGTCATTAAGGTGGTGACTTTATTCTCTTGGAAGAGTATTTACACAATTATTCCATAGGGAAATCCTTCAGCATGCAACTTCCTTATTGCATATCCTTCTCTATCTTTGATGGCCTCAACCTTGAGTTATCTTTAGCTTGTTTATCAAATATTTCATAAGGAATATAAACATGAATTTTTGTTATTTATCCATATTATTTTTCACACATATTCCTTGTTTTGATAACTTACATCCATGATGCACTTAACCACATGCATAATCATAAATCATTTAACTTGTGATTGTTCACAATTTTTCTCATACAGTCCTCAAAGGCTTAATCATGTTGACTTTTTTCATGCCAACAACTAATCCTTGATCATTTACCCTCTCATCTATTTATAATATCCTTTCCCGAGGGAATGGAACACATTCCCCTAAAGCTATCATTCAAAACAAATCTTTCATGACTCCTCATAATAGAGTCGACAATGTATCTATAGTATTCATTCAATATTGGAAAGTGTATTTCTTGCCTTACATATCACTCATCAAGGCAGGCATATCATGCCTTTAGTATACATATTCTCATACATTATATATGTAAATCACTGGCACATTTAATATAATTCATATCTAGTTGGTCTTAATATAAGTTTTTATATCAAGAAACCTCACAATGCATTAAATTCATGCACTCAAGCATATACCGACATAGAAAAACATTCATCATGCAATCTCATCACTTGCACACCTTTCCATGTCATACATGCACATGCACATATCAGACTTCAAGATCCTCCTCCCAAGGATATTGTTTCCATCTTTATGACAAGCCTCATAGAGACACTCAACACTAAGCTTCCCTCTTAATTGAGGGCTTCCATTCATATTACTCTTTTAAGAATGTATACACATATATGTAGTTGCATCTCTTGCACCCATTTCAAATTGGTATTTTAGTTTTAATATTAGGGTTCTTTAGTGACAGATTATAGTCACTCATATGACTAGTCTTAGAATGATAATTCATACTGATGTTTCCCCTTCTATATGGAAATAACAAACGAGGGTCACCTTTTTCCTTTCTACTATAAAAATTTTCCATACTCCAGAATTCATATGGGAAGTTATTGTATCACTCAAGGAAGTAAGATAACTACTTTTAGTCTCTTCTCCATGCCTCAATTCACTCTTGGTCAAGAGACTTCTACAAGGGGATATTTTCATAACTCCCTCTTATATCTATTTGAGTACACCAAGACATACCCATATGGTTACCATCCTTCTCTGGACGTCAATATGATCCACAAGTCATCCAAAGGTGTTTTGACACCTCCTTAATTATACCTTGCATCGGTATCCCACTGATCCTTACAATCCTATCATATTAAGGAATTAGGCCGCAACATCATCAAATTTTCATTCTTACTGTTAAAACCTATTTTCATAAGATCATCCTCATCTAAAAGTCCCATTAGTATATCAAACCTTACAACCCACCACAGGTTATAACATGCCTAATTTTCGTGTTCAATATTTTTCCGTATGCATTCTTATGCATAGACATTCCCTTGATTTGTCATGGATATACACTCCATTAGCATAACCATGAGATTTTGAAATTTCTCTTATCGATTCACTTCTACCTTCATGAAGGTTTCTCTCAATCTATATGGTTCCTCTTTAATTTCTTACTAGATTATTCCAACAACAATTTTCAGTTAGTAAATTGACCTTACCATTTCCATTAATCCTCTAATCGTGAGGGGTCATACATATATACTAGGTTTAATCCTTTATTAAAATAGTAATTATCACAACTACGAATCCTTTCAATCCATTCACATCCAAGTATTTTTATTAATGCTCATCAGCATAATCCCAATCCTGTAGGATTGGCCATCATTTTCGAGAGGAAAATGGTAGGCTTCCTCTGCCAAAGACTAGCATGATTCAATGTCGTTGTGTAAAATCCCAACCAAATTTTAAATCTGCATCCTTCTACTCAAGCAACTTATGCAGATGATTTCCATTTGGCACTAATATTTACAACAGGCTCATCTTAGCCTTGGTAACCTAATATTATGTTTGTACAACAACACGTATGATTCCATAGTGAAGTCATCTTCTTTATTTGAAAATATTAGGAACATACAGTGCACATTTCCAGAACATCTATCAACAATAGAAGTTTTAATTCCTCTCTTCGGTAGAGGTTTAATAAGCCTCTTAGGAATGGGTAAAATAGGGTGTTATCCCTTAAATTCATCTAATAATACTTTTATATGACTCGTGCATGATCCCAACCAGGACAAGTGTTTTTGGCATGATCTGATACCAATCTGTAACACACCCAACCCCTTAAAAGGAATTTTAAGGAATGGGGCATCAAAATTTCATTTTCCTCAAATGTCCTGAATCCTCTGTCCAAGGTCTTCATCCTCTTTTGATCATCAATATATTTCCAACCAATGTCGCCACACTCCAACACGAGCTCTGGATCAGACGTTATGACCATCCGAATTTATGCAAGCCTCATTGGGAAAAATCCACGTGGTGCCCACGTGGATCCACCTCACACGTATACAATATCCAAGTTCCTACATCCATGGTGGAAATTCCATCCACCGTCCAATCCAATGGTAGGTCTGGCTCCCCATTACACACTTAAGAAAGAGGACATTTCGACATTTGGGGGTTTCATAGTGTAACTTCCTCCTTGCTCC